>PNEQ01125701.1:0-19648 GCA_003012365.1 Medauroidea extradentata | reverse complement strand
GCGGCTTCCACCGCAAAACAGCTGCCCGGCATTTAACAGCTAGCGTACTCAATAACAGTGTAAAGAGCGCGCGCAATACGCTTGTATGATGTCATGTAATTCCCATCGCAAAGTCTTGCACGGGATACGAACCCGTAACCCCACCCCTCCCACACCCCAAACTTTATACAATACCTGAGTGAATGCTTAAGGCCTCGATTACAGGAACATACCTACATTGTTTAAACAACAATAGCAATAAAGCTCAAATTGACTCTACTGTTTTTAGGGTTTTTTTTTCGGCAAGCAACTAATTGTTAGTGCCAAGGAGTGGAAAACCAATGTAGATGGCCTATATCTGTGTGTTACCAATTGGACGGCGCCATATTTTGCAGTCCACAACATGCAATGTCCTATACCAAAGTTGTTTTGTTGAAAAAAAATATCTTGTTCCCCTCACCACTACTAAAGTACACAATTTCCTGGAACAGCGTAATAGTATAGTTATTTTATAACGTCTTTGGTTTAAGTACAATAGTCAATAGTAACGCTGACTCTGATATCCATATTTAACAACACACTAATACGCTAGTTGATAACAGTTCGAGCTAAAAATTAAATGTGACCCAGAACCCGAGATCCACAACTTAACAATACGACACATATGCCAACAGAGATATACTTATTACTAGGGATGTTTATGGGATGCGTCACTAAATTATTGAGAGAGCGTTATTTAAAACAGCCAAATCGTTAGTAGCTATTCGGTCAGATTACATTTCCGGGGAAACAATTGGGTTTAGACTTCGCAGTCGCTTTATACTCCCATTGTACAACAAGTCAGTGAACACGTAGTTCATATGGTAACTAGACAGTACAGCCATTTTGAGCCTAGTCATTAATAGTAGGGCAAGTAAATCAGTGTGAAGAAACGGCATCAACCCTGAAAACAGACAAAACACGAATTTCAGCATACCATAATTATTCAAAGGACTTACTACAATCAAACATTTATATTGCTTGCAACTTGATTTAAATTTGGTTTTTGAATACCAAATATATATTGTTACAAGATTAGTAAAAATTTACATGTGGGCAATTCTCTGAGCTCTTTGGGATAGAGGTTTAATAATTAGAAATAAAAGAGTTGAATTAAATTATTGATTTTCAGCTTACAATAACTTTCACAACACCCTTAATTACGCAAACAATTACTACTGTGTCACAGAAATGTTATTTAACTTTGACAAATACAGCACAAAAAATGTCTACCATCAATTAATTAAATACTATACATCACAATACAAATTCAGTCATTAATCCAATCAACAGTCTTTCAAATAGTGACAAGTCCGAAGTGGTGATGGCTCACCATGTGCTGCGCAGCACCCCGAGAACACCACTGTCTTCACTCCTGGGGTATTCGGTACGACTCCCATCGCGCGCCTCCTTGTTGTCCATCGACCCGCAGCACCAGTCCTCTTGTTCCGCCCAATACTGCTCCGAAGGTAGCCTCACAGTAGACTCTGACGTCACCAAGATGCCGGACTCGTAGGGTCAAGGTGCAGTTGACACAGGTCTGTATGACGTAACTCGGCTTGGCTACCACCACGTAGCTGCCAGGCTTGTGAATCAAGGGCTAGTTCATGAGGTGTTTCGACACAGCTTCCATCCAACTACCCGGCCCTCAGAGACACAGCATGCAACAATACGATATATTTTCTATAAACGTACAAATGTAAAAATAGTTTATTGACATGAGTGAGTAAAAGGTTTTGGTCAGCACTTAACATAGTTGTGAGGGGTGACATGAGGTGAGTGTGGAGCTGCGCCATAATGAAGGAACGGGCTAAACGAGAGATTCCTGAGAAAACCGCAGACCAACGGTACCATCCAGCACGATTCTAGGACCGAACCTGCAGGGAATCGAACCCGGATCGCCTGGGTGGGAGGTAAATCGCCTGACTATTTTTTTTTTTTTTTTTTTTTAACAAATTGCTAATGTCTAAATCTTGGTACTCCTGTGGACAGAGGCTCGAGTGCGCAAGTTCTCTTTTTAGTTACAAGCTGTGTTACATGCTTTCTTCTCCAAACACATTAACAACAAACAACAACCAAAAAAAAATAATGATGAAAAGAGAACATTTATAAAAACAAAAAAAAATTATAGTAAATAAATAAATAAATTATCTTCTTCCTCACCACCGGGAAATTGAACCCCGGTCTCCCGCGTGACAGTTTGGAATACCAAACACTATGTAACTTTATTATTTTATAATTAGATTTACATTCCTATACCATTATATAACCTTTTATCATATAATAATTACAGCACACATCATCTATCAATTACAATATCACAACTCCTACTTCCTATACTTGCCTACATACAAAATAAAGCACTAAATAGTAAGGTACGAACTTAGGGCCGTTGATTTAGTTCACTTTTTTTCCTCACTGCATTATCACAGTATTTAAAGCATTGTTTGGTAGTTCTTTTATATGCAGTGTAAGATTCCAATTGTTAAAATGAAAATAAATAACTATCGTAATATTCGCTCAAAGTGCCCCTTCTAGCCATGTTCCACAGGCGAGGGAGAGTAGCTGGCCCTACGCTTGCACTAACGAAAATAGCGTTCCTACTATATGCCAACCCTGACAGTATGGTACTAGATGTTTTAATATGTCACACGAATAAAATTTTGAGTAATAAGTACTTGTAAACGTAATCTTATTTATAGTTATTATTCTCATTTTAATCCATAGCATAAATGTCAGAATACTTCATTATTATATGATAATTGTATACGTAATTGTTTATGTTTTTCGTGTAGTTATGTTGGAGTGGCTGGGTTATTGACTACTAGTGATTCGTGTGTGCGGGGTTTAAAATACTAACTATCTTTTTCAACAAAATACTTTTAATTAGAATAAATCAGGAGACTTGTAAGATGCTGGGTGCAAAATATTTTCGGAAATTTACAGTATATCATCATATAAGTTAATAGAGTTCTGTATCGCGACGAACACTCGGTGACACTGACTGTTGAGGTTGTAAAGTTGGTACTAAATTAGAACGATATTGTGCATTTTCCAATCAAGAACACATGGAAAATATGGATGGCAGCTTATCGTAGCAGTGCCGTCTCTTCCTCCTCTTCCTTATTCTAAGGTTATACCTGTCTTGCTGTAGGACTGTTATTAAGTCTTGTAATATAACTGGAGTTTTGGTGTCGATAAGGATGGCGATTGCATGGAACAAGAACCAAGACGCACCACAGGAACTACATAAAAGTCACAGTGAAGTAGCTGGTTTCTATTCGGCCACCGCGGACCCTTGACATGGGTGATCTGTGCTATACAGCAGTATGTTTAGTGAAGTATGATTTATATGGAATATGTGTATGCCTTGTCTGGTAACAATTTGTTGACTTTACTTCAGCGCACACACGGAATCCTGCGAACCATACACCAGTCGACTCGTTTAGGCAACTAAATTGACACGTGATCCGATTTGCTATATTTAGTTGACAACGAATTAAAATTTAGTATTTAGTCTAAGTAAGTAAAGTTGCTTGTTGAATTCGATACTCTAAACTTCTGACACATACTAAATTACTACTGCCTTAATTATTCAGTTGGTCCTGAAAAAAAAACACGCTTGTGTTCGTCTTGCCTCGTTCAGGCGAGAGTAGTCGTTAAATTATAGATAAAAACAACATCATTTTCAAATCGAAGAATCCTTACACTGTTTATCACAAAAATGAAGGGCTCATTTTAACAGTGGTACAACTGCAATTTAATTAATTTTTAGATACAGAGACCTGAACATAATTTATTGTCAAAAGTTCTGTTTTCGTGCAAAATTAAATAATGAAGTTTACAGCATGGAGATGTACCACTTTTGAAATAGACCCTAAGGTAGAATTAGCCTTTCTTAATACGATGGTAGATACAACTCCTTTTTATATAAGACAAAACTGGAGTTGTGTTACTACTAAAATAAGCCCACTATACATTACAGCTAGCACCTAATTTCTTTGGTAGCAGTTACCCTCATACCTTTCCAGATTTTTGTACTTAACGTGTCACCGATTTTGTTACGAAAATAAGCCAAAATCAAGAAAAAAATTTTCGCGAACGATTTGTACATTATTTTACAAAGCGTCTACATAGAATTGTGCTTCGTATGACCGCTCTTACTCTTGATTTTTCAAAAAAGTTTAGTTTTAAAAAAGTCGAGTATTTGCATCAATGTGAAAAAAATACCTAGTGTATCCTTACCTAACTCAGCCACCGTGGTGGTCCGTTTACAGATAAATAAGAGCTTCGATGAGTGTTTTGAAATATAAATTAATATGAAAGAGAATATCAGTGAATATAGAAAAAATGTGCTGGACCGAAAAATGTTAAGCTTGACAAGCCGAGTAATATGAATATTGAAGAGAAAACTTAATAGGTAAGCTTGGTCATCCGCAAAAATGATGGTAGTGTAGCTATTAATAAAATAATAAAATCGTAATTTCCATTACCGTCTGTTATGCAATACAGCTTTAAGGATACATTTCGTTGATAATTTTCGTCCTCAACTCCACTTTTAGAAATTATGTTTACAGCCTTTATGTATTCATAAAAATATTTTTATGTAATTTAAAACTTTATGAAAATATATACTTTAAAAATTCATTATGTCCGCTGCAAACGGTTTCACGGAGGATTTTTTATGGCTACACATGTATTTCAGTAATACACTGAAGTAAATACTTATTAGTTACCACAATATATTTGGTAATTTGCGACCTTACCAAATTATTTTGTGGTGGCCAGTAAATATTTTTGCGGTCTCCAATAAAGTTTTGTAGTGACTACAAAAAATTTTGTTACCACTACAAAAATATTTCGTGAGATCCATTTCAACAAAATATTTTGTAGCCACCACAAAACCGCTTTTTCTGTGTACATTTGATAAAAAAATACGATACACAGGATTATGTTTTTAGTATTACAAAGTGCATGTAAACGTAGTTCAGTGTATTTTTTATTTATTTTAATTGTATGAATGAATTCAGATATAAAGACAGTACACACGAGAAATAATAATAAAAATGTGTAAGAACTTGCGATGTGTCCTAAAACAAGTTCCTCTCTAGAGCTAAAGCAGTTTACAGGCAGGCGTTCCTTTACGGCATGTTTGCAGTCTCTGTTCTGCGGGGAAACTTGCAAGGCGGCTGCTTAGCGAGATAAAACGTCCATTACGAAGTGTACCTACGCTTCCTCTTGCGCGTATTTTTCCCCCTCTCCTCTCCTGATAAGTGAAAATATTGGGTCTTTCCAGTTCCTCGGCTAAGCTGTTCGGATGATAGGTTTTCAGCAGGAGGGGATAGCTGGGGGGTTGAGTTGGCAAGCGTGCGGTCTTGCTGATCGCAGGTTTTCGAGTCTGCGCCACGTCCCGGCATAAGAAATTTTGTCAACAAATTAGCTGCCCGTATCGTGGCAGCCCTGCTGCGTAGCGAGACAGGGTAAGTGGGCGGGGAAGCGGAGGGGGTTGCGTATAAAAGGGGTGGCTGTGTAGGGACGTTATCTGCGTCCCTGAACTGCGCACGCTTACGGGGTGTCAAGTGTAAAGAACTGGGCAGGATGGAAGGGAGCACTTTTTTTTTGGATGGGGTGCTTGTTTTCCGCGAGGGGGAAATTGTGCGTAGAACTCCCGACCCTCGTAACACAAATCGCCTCTTTTCATCGTGTAAACTCGCAAATTATCGTAAGTTTTTCTTTTCGCCGTCCTCCCTTGGTAACTTGAACGCTTTCCGTGTTGTTAAAACCTGCGCAGTAATATTAAAAGTTGAACTTTTTTTTTTTTTTTGGTCGCAGTGCGTTATCTAATTTGACCTTGACAAACTCTTTATCGTAACATAAAACAGTTTGTTTTCATAAACGTTTAGTTACACTTTTCGCGTACATTTTTCTTTAGTTGTGCTTGTCCATGTTAATAAGAAGCTGCTTTTAATGTGTCGCGCTTAATTTCGTTTGATCAATTCCGCACAAAATGTACCAAAGTAACTAAATTTAAAAGAATTAACATTTCGCGTTTCGACTTTCGTTTTCAACTTTGGAAATCATTGGTGGAAAGAGTGCATTTCTAATTATTATAACATGCTCAACAATTTTATGAATGAATAAAAAGCAAAACATGTAGTACATTGTTATATAATTTATATTTTCTCATGCATCAACAAGGATTTGTGGATGAGTGGCGGAAAAGAAGAATACTGGTAGCATACAGAATTGAGAGTATTTGAAGGTTTGAGAGATACAGGGGATTAATTTAACCCAGGTTTTATTTTTATTTTATTTTTTTTGCCTCCCTCAAATTTTCATGTCTCTGGGTCCTCCGGTTTGAACTGTGCGTTGATGAGTGAGAGAGAGAGTGGGCACTTAATTTCTTGCATTGGCTTCCCCCATTTTTTTTACTGTTTATTATCTGATGCTTAGTTCTTCTGTGATATTCTGAATGATAAACGACTTAACAATGCATTATGGCAATGGTGTCTAACCAAAATAATAATTTTAATTTGTTATATTAGAAGTGTTTGAGAGAAAAAGGAAAGAGGCATGTAAGAAGAAGATTATACATTAAAAACCTGCATTTTAGATAATTTAGTTGCTCAAGAAATAATCAATTAAGTATTCCGCCACAGCTGTTGCACTCTCACTCTCTCGGTGTGAATTAAGTCCAGAATACTGTCCGGCAGGAAGCATTCTCATTTGTTTTGAGTTTGTGCGTCCCGTATCACTCGTAATGACGCATTTTTCTTAATTTAATCCTGATTCAATATTTCTGGAATATTTATTTGGAAATACTTGCATTAAGTAGCAGATACCTGAGCAAGCGGCCGACAGACATACACTTGGAGCGACAGCTAAGCGTGTTCTCGTCTGAGAAGACACACTGAGGGGGGAAGACATTAACCTGACGGGAGTATCTGTGAGTGTAAAAGTGAAAAGTTGATAGAAAATACGAAAACACGCTTTGTTTTTAGTAGATTTTCTCACAAAAAACAAAGGCTTCTAAAGGGTTTTATTACAGATATGTATTCGGTAAGTATGCGTCCATGTTACTAAGAGTAAATTATTTATTTAATAGAAGAACATGGACTATAAACAAAAGGTGCTGTATTACAATATTTCTTTGAAATCCAAATATTTTTTATAATCGTATCGAAATTCAAGTATCAGAACTTCGGCTGTAGTAACAAAAATACGATTTATGTCTTAGCTCTAAAAAAAAGTTTTACTGCCTTATAATTCTTTGCGAAATTAGAATAAACAAATGTCCTTAAATTATGCAAATTTATTAACTAGGGACGATCCTTAGGGCGCGGTCTACCGCAATTTTCATCACCATTTTTAATTTTTTATTTGTACCAGATATTTTTTTTTCTTATTTTAGACACAAATGTGACTAAATATGGCTTTTAAGAAATTTTTTTATCCCTCTAGTTTTCGCGTAATGGCTTGTTAAATTAATATTTTGGATGTTTCCGTTTTAAGGACTACACTAAAACCAACTGATATACCAAACACAAAAAAATCACTGTGGATGAAGACATTGCAGGCCACAATGTCAAGCTCATAAAAATAAAGAATAAAAATTAATTGTATTTTGAAAAATTATTGATCTTTAAAATTTTTATTTTCAGTTTCATAAGAGCCAAATTTAGTCACATTTTGTGTTTAAAATAATAAAAAAAATATTTTCTACAAATAAAAAATAAAAACATTGTGATGAATATTGCGGTAGGCTGCACGTCATGTAGAAATATTTAGAGTATAGTTAGTAAGTAAAATGTGATGTTATATAATAAACATAATATCAAATATTGTAATCTACACTAGTATTTAAATATGAAAGTAGCTCTGTCCGTCTGTCTGTTACCGTTTCACGACAAAACCTCTGATCAGGTCGCAATGAAATTTGGCATCGAGGTAACTTTGGATCTGGCGAACGACATAGGCTGGTTTACGTAATGAACAGGAAAATAACTCTTTGGAATTGTAAGTAGTATATTATCATAAGGTAATTAGTCGGTTCCTGATTCTATATCATTTATCTAGTTGCGATGAAAGTTAGGTGAGTTGTTGTGCATTCTTCTGCGAAGGTTATTGACAAAGAAACACACATACACACATACACACACACACACACATATATATATATATATATATATATATATATATATATATATATATATATATATATGGGGGTTTCTGTAAAAAGGGGGAGGGGAGTCAAAATGGCTACAGGTAGAACGGGGTACACAAAAATTATGACATTAAATTGAAAATCACGGAACGAAATCCCAGGCAACAGCTAGTATAACATCAAATATAAAATTAAATGTAGGGTATATATAAATATATGCTAACAGTATTTTATAACCTTTTTATGACACGAAAAATAGTAATTTCAGCATAAGGGCCAACAACAAAGTGACCCTCACACGATATTCCTCTCAAATAATTCGCATTCAAGTGTTCCAAGAATTCATAAATGTATTATGTATGTGTATATCTTTGAAAAGCTAATAAAAAATACTCAAGTGTTACACGCACACATTGGTAGGTACACGTACCATCATTTTTTGTTCTCGAAGTAGGGAATGTTTGCACCCCAAAATTGTTGTGCAACACATTGAGATCAACGTAAAGTAACATATCGTTCACAGAATCATTCGTTAATACTCAATAGGTTTCCTTAATTTCAGTTAAAACATTTTAAAACGTCGATTTGTAAGGGTCGATATCTCCCATACGACATCATTCGTATATAATGTTTTCTACCCCATTTTGTAAAAGGAATCACATCACGGCAATTACACCAGTTAAGACGGCATCGTGAACTTATTGAAGTGTGGATACTGTTGTTAACCATGATTGTCCACCATAACCTGTTCAGTAAGCACATCAAAACACATGTATGCAGTATTGCCTATGCTCACCTGGCACTCTATCACTGCAGCCAAAGCTTCGCGGGCATTTTTAACAACTATGTCTCCTAGACAGTCGCAATAAGAGGTCTATTATTCCTACAAAGCTCACATCACTCAATAAAACATATTAAAATGTTCCAATATCCCGACGGGACAAATAATGAATCCAATTAGACGGTTGCCACCCCTGTTATTTTAGTAGCAGTTGAATGTATCATCTAGTATTTGATGTGGGTTGGAAGACCCGAGTAACGTAAATCAATTGTCGATTTACATAATTCAGTTTCCGATATTTTACTAACAGACGGTTTTAAAAGACGGTGTTCAAGGCTCATTCTCCCTAAATATTTAACCTACGTACTAAGTGTGCTATATATTTTCTACTCTTGATTTTTCATAAGGATTAACCTCACTGTGTCTGTACCTGTAGTTCAGGAACTTCCTGCGTGTGTGTGTGTGTGTGTGCATATATATATATCGCTAACCTTCAAACGATAAGGAGGCTTCGAACATCAGTACCAGATATCATGTTAACAATTTAATTATTATCATTTATTTGATACATTTGTCAGTTATTGCCGAAAATACTCATGCCTGCTCTCTGTTGGTAACAGGGGCTGCGGTGGCCGAGGGGTCAGAACTCTCGCCTCCCACAAAGGCGATCCGGGTTCGATTCCCGGCGGGGTCGGTCCCCGGATTTTCGCGTGTGGGAATCGTGCCGGACGACGCCGCTGGTCGGCGGTTTTCTAGGGGATCTCCCGTTTTCCACGCCCATTCATTCCGGCGCCGCTCCATACCCACATCATATCACCCCTCGCCAGCGCTGAAGACCTCGATGTTAAGCGCTGATCAAAACCTCTTCACTCACTCTGTTGGTAATCTAGTGAACTATGTGTATAGTTCCTTCCCAATTTATTGAAGCTCGCAACGTTCGTTTATCACGATATTAAAGTGTATCTCGATATATGATCAGGTTTGTCCTATATTTATAGACGTGTATGTATGTATCGTGATAGCAGCAGAGTGTACAGCAGGAGCAACGTACGAGCACATGCGCCTTCTCCCGACATGACAGCCGCCGCAGATTACGGAGAACTGCAGAGTCATCAAGTTTTTACCGCCGGAAGGGGGTGAGTTGGTAGAGCAAGTCTGCTCCTCTTCCCTAGCCAACATCCATATACTACCATCTCACACGCCGCGTGGGCCAGGGGACAGGGTGGGGACCCAAAATGCGGACAGCGTTAAAAAATTTAGCGCTCAGCGAGATAACCGCTTAAAAGATGTCGTAAGCTCTCAACGGTTGCAAGCCTTGCGGGAAAGGGAAAAGTGGTGTCGTGTAAAAGGGGGATGATAGGTGAGGAGAATAAAGGGGCTTGATGGGGAAGTAGGGGGGTGTTTGTAGGACAAGAGAGGTGGAAGGGAAATGGGTGGACGTAGCACTGAAGCTAGCTGTAGGCGCACTCCAATTACCAGCTCGCCCCACACTGGAGAGGTTTTATGTACACAGCGGTAATAGCATCAGCTTTATGCTGCAAGTAAAGCTGTCTTGGCGCCAATTTTCTTCGGTTTACGATCCGCCGAGAATATTTTCCTGGAAAAGAGTTTAAGTAAAGTGGAGGGGGGGGGGAAGGAAATAAGGATGGCGGTCGGAGGGCGGTGCAAGTTCAAATTGGTGTCGGCGGCACCAATTTGCGTTAGCATATTGGCAACGGCCTTCCCCCCTTTGTTTTGTTTGCAGTGTTGGACACACTGCAATGGGAATCGTTTGTCAGTCCGGACGGCCCCAGTAATTCACTCCGAGAGCTGCAGAAAGGTCGGAATTGAAACAATAAATACGTGCTTTGTCAAGCTTTTTAAAACCGTGTTCTGAAAAAAAATTTAATTTCGACTTTTTGTTTCGTCGACGTCCAGTAAATTATTTTTAACTGGCGTTTATTGCAGCCACGATTTGTGAGTCGTTAATCTCAGTGTGTTCGTTCTGCCTGCAGCCAGCACTCTTTCAGCAAACCTGGGAAATTTTGGGCTTCGACAACCTTCACCGTTTAGTATTTTCTTTGGCTTAGTAGTTGAAAGTACAGTAAGTTCTACCAATTATTTGCTGTTAGGTCTTTAGCGCTGATGAGGGGTGACATGACGTGAGAATAGAGCGGTGCCGGAATGAAGGGGCGGGAGAAACGGGAGATCCCCGAGAAAACCCGCCTACAAGCGGCATCATACAGTTCGATTCCCACACACGAAAATCCGAGTACCGATCACGTCGGGAATCGAACCCGAATCGCACTGTCGTACCTTAAGGCCACGTCATCTTATTTAGGCATTTTTCGCAAATCCTATTATTTAAATAATTTAATGGGAGTATATATAATCATTATATAAATGCGTTAAAAATAGTTTGACTATGTAGCTTTTTTTTTTTACATATAATTTTTTTTGCCAAAGACGTGATGGGATTTTATTACAATAGATTATTAATTTTGCAATGAAGAAGCTACGCTAAATGGGAAATAAAAATATTTTTAACATGTGACGGTTTTGCTAAATATGCTCCTTTTTTCGAATTTACAAAATTGTACTTGCAAAAATAATACAAATACATGAGTCCGCGGTCCTACGATGCTGCGCTTATACCAGCGGATGCCGAAGCTAGCAGTTCTCAGTCTAGTCTACTTCAGTTTCCCATGCCTGACTTTCTGAAATCTTTTATTCCAACCACCTCCTCAATTGCTTCCGGTGGTTGTAAGGCTGGAGTGGTGAGGGTACCCACGGTGGATAGGGCGTAATGAAAGTACGTGCGATAAATACGCTCGCCGCGGCTGCTAGCCTCGCACGAGGACGCGTGTATTATAAATAACGGCGTCGCCTCGCACGTCGGGGGACGAGAGTAGAGCGCGCTCTCTGGCCGCGAGGGGAGCCGCGCTGCAGTGCGACAGGCGCGCACGTTATTTACGACGGCCAAATACGCGCGTAAATCCGAGCACGCCCGTCCCGGAGGTAAGACACGTCTTGTTTTATTGGCCCCGACGAAGCGGGGACACGTCCGTCGTAAATTTGAAGCACCGCGCCTCTGCTAATGGGAGCGACGGTAGCTTTGCACCAGGGGCGATTCTCCCCCTTCGCGGCCTATCACACGTTCGGTAGGGCGTGGTCTAAGAGGACAAGGTACATCATTCACAGCTAAAAACATTAGTTTAAAATATTGAAGGTTTCTCGAAGCCACTTTGCAAAAAATAAAAAAAAACCGCACAGAGAAAAAGGCTTGGTTGATTCAACCTTGTATATGTTTGTATATGGCCAAACAAGCATGTACCATTTGAACCAAATATTTGGTTGCCTGGCTGGTATAATTATCCCAAAAGGATGGGTTAGTCCAGTTAAATATATCTATATTTTGTCAGGACAACAAAGCCAATACTTGGCGCATTTCATATGTCGTTCAGCCAACAAAACTTTAGTTGAATCAAATACATTCATGTTTGGCCATATACAAACATATATACGATTGAATCAACCAAACATTTTCCTCTGTGTGCGTTGTACAGGGTGCGGCAGTGTAATCTTGTTTAGAAATGCACGACATTCAGGCCGTAGATGTCTTAAGGCCCTGTCACACTGTCAAATTTTTCCTTCCAGTAGCTTCAAATATAGTTGGTTAAATAATGTTGGATGGAAGTGACGTCACAAAAACGGCCATATTTGTTAGAAGAAGTTTGATGACTTTAGTTTTCATCCAATATTTGCGAATTGGACAGGTTCAAAAACGTCTTGGATGTTGGATGGCTCAGCCAATCACAATCACACCCTTTCTAAACTGAAATATCA
This sequence comes from Medauroidea extradentata, assembly GCA_003012365.1. Lineage (NCBI taxonomy): Eukaryota > Metazoa > Arthropoda > Insecta > Phasmatodea > Phasmatidae > Medauroidea > Medauroidea extradentata. The sequence continues at coordinate 6,860 of PNEQ01125701.1, read as the reverse complement.
TAACCTTAATTCTTGCACCATGTTGAGTTGGATGGAAAATATTACTGTAGTTTTAGGTAAAGACAAAGCAATCCATTCTATATAAAATAAATCGAAGAGTTGGACATTTACCGTAAAAATATTCCAATATTTGAAATGTCGGCTTACTGAGTCTGTGCAACTTTGATTAAAATACATAAATCTACAGATTAAAAAAGTAAATATTACTATTCGAAATATTGCAGGAAATGGCACTTATTGTTCTTTCTTGAAGTTTTACTGCTAATCAAATTATTTTGTATTACATACTGAATGCTCTTAAATTAAAATATTGTGATCCAAACTTTTACATTTATTCTAAAACATAACCAAACATATAGGTTACGAGCTCGAACAAAATTTGCCAGTGCGACACGTCTTCAAACAAATTTGATAGAAACAGGCCAACTTTATTTGACGTAAAAAAATTTGATGACTACATTTCATCCAATATTCGTCTTCCAACTTTATCGTAAAATATAGTCGGAGACAAAAATTTGGCAGTGTGACAGGGCCTTTAGCAGGGCGGGAATGATCTCATTCGAGAGGTGTGGGTGTAAAGTTATGTTCCCAACCGCTGTAATTTGCCATCATGAGTTGGAACAGTGAGGAGCGTACGTGAACTTGTTTGGAGGAATTTTTTTCCCCCGCAGCTTGCTGAATTGAACTCAGGGAACATTTGGTTCCAACAAGACGGAGCAACGGCCCACACTTTAGGAACATCGATGGCTGTTTTGAGGGAACACCTCCCGGAGCGCCTCATCTCAAGTGGCGATTTGAAATGGCCAGCCCGCTCCCCCGATTTGGCCCCTTGTGATTTTTTTGTGTGATTTGATATCCCGCGTTTATGTCAACCGTTCAAGAACCCTACATGTCCTGAAGGCCAACATCCGGGCAGAAATTGCCAACTTACACACTGCTATGCTTGTAAGTGTCATGAGAAACGCCATAAATCGGCTTACTCAGCGAATGGATAATTTGGGGGGGGGGGTGAGGAGGACGTTACACTGCGTGCCAGCTTAGATGGCGAGTGGCAGCTGCTGAGTGAAGGGCACATTCAAGGAATGCAAGCAGCAGGTGCAGCAAAAACACCTAGTAGCTTATAAATACTGGAATTAAATCGACCTACGTAAATTAGCCATTCGAATTTAAAATGGTAGTATTATTATATGCAACCGGTGTCTGAACCAAGACACTCTGCCAGTAACCATGAAACAAACGTGCCGATGTGCTCGCAAGGTATTGAAACAAAATGGAACAAAATCCTTTTCGTGACAAACACGTGTCTCTAGGAATAGTTTCGGACCTTCATATCAGCGACAAAATTTACCCCATCGAAAATATACCAATACATAGTCTACATGAGTTTAAAATTTAACCTCTCCTCAATTGGATCAGCGAAACTTCCGGGTCTCTAGTATTGCACAGGCGTGGCTCATTTGACTATGCCAACAGGAACAAGGTTACTGCGACACCACACGTCTGTGAATTGCGGGTAGAACCCTTGACGCTGAGAGTTATAAACAGCCAGTCACTGACCATGAAGCAGGGTTGAATATGTGCACATAAGGCACTAAAACAAATTGTTAAATAATTCTTTTCACCAAAAATCGTGGACTTTAATGATAGAGTCACCTCTGAAAGCCTTATAAAGGCGAGTTGTCGGCGAGATGACTGCACCTTAGTTCAGAGACTTGTACATAGAGGCTTGGGTGAGGCTTGGAACTCGTGCTGTCTCGTCCTTACAGTTTATGCAGTTCTAGACCTCAAACGCACAAAATACGTTCACCCAGACGACCACCTTCAATTGCGAATGTGTAAAGGGTCCATATTTCTCCGTCATCAGAAAAAGGAGCATCATCATCCCATATCGCCAGCCATGAATCCTTAGGAAGACATCGAGATGAATGAGCGACTAACAATACTGAGTCCGGGAACTCAGAATTGTTTCTCATCACCACATGTGACACATCCCTTTTTGTCACAGAAATGTGTGCACGTGTGTGTGTGTGTATAGAATGAGTTAGGGTGGGGAAAGGTGTTTGTGGTGTGGATGAAGTACGGGGAAATAAATAAAACCAAGGCCGACTGTGTGTTGGGGGATTAAGATATGCCTACACTGAAAGGAATATTTTGTGGGGAGACTCCCCTGCAAAATAATTTTGTAATGACCACAAAATATTTTTGTGGCAGCCACAATATTTTAGTGCTCCCAACGAAATATTTTAGTGATGAACACAAAATAGATTTTGCAGGTTAATCCACAAAATATTCTATAGATGTCGCAAAACAGTTTTTTCCTTGTATACGGCAATCGTCAAATACTTGGGAATCGTATCTTCATTCCTCGAACCAAAACCCAAAGCTATGAGAAGGCTTCATTTAATCATAATTTTTTTCCTTCGACATTGTCCTTGATTTATCAGTTGTTTTCAAGAACCTTGCGGTTTATTGCTCCGTGGACTTGAAAAATTATCGCTGCCTGATAACGAGTAGTTGCCAACGATTTACAAAAAAATAGGAAAATAGTCCTATGACTATTTTAGCTCGTTCTGTTCACGGCAAATCGAAAGAGTGAGAGATTTTTGTCAACGCTCAACATCGAGGTCTTTAGCTCCGGAATGATAAGGGCAGGGAAAATGGGAGATCCCCGAGAAAACCCGTCGAACATCGGCATCGTCCGGCACGATTCCCACATGCAAAATCCGGGGACCGACTCAACTGGATATCAAACCCGGATCGGGCACTAGTGGTTATTTCGCCAAAAGGGGGGACTTGCTAACTGTCTGACGATAACGAACTTGTGTTTCTTCTCTGGAAAAGAATTAAAACCGTTGATAAGAAACTGATTCAACACTTCTCAGGGTGTCTCTATTCTTCAGTTTCTGTTGTCGTTTTTTACATATTTCCATAGTGGCGTAAGGTATTCAGGACACCTTTAATACCCGAGATCTTCGGGGGTTTTCCAGTATGTCTGTAGTGTCATTTAGATACTTCTAGCGGTAGTGGGTGACTTGAATTAATTCTTCAATAAGAAACATAGAACAGAGATCATTCTACTATGCTATAATCAACTAACATTATACATTTTACTCGCGTCATCTCCCCTTACAACTGCAACACGTCTATACTCAACAGTCGCGCCCATCATCATTATCATTCTCTACCACACACCTTGCTCGTTCGCGAACTGTCCACGTCATTCCCCGTTCACTAATCACAGAACCCCCAACGTGTTCGAACACATATCATCATCACACACACAAATAAGACCCTTATACTACATCTTCGTTACACACTACACTCCTCTAATAAATTTTTTTTGGGTTATGCAAGAGTCTTATAAAGTTTTGTTTATATTCTAAGGCTGTCTTACATTTGATTACACTTTTGAGCAAATTATCTTCCTTTCGTCGCTTAGCAACTAGCAATCTAGGATTCTCGGGATTCGTTTTCTGGACTCTATAGGAAACAGAGTTATATTTTTTTATGTCGCTTTGTAATTTAACTTTCATTTAGAACAGTGTACTCAATACACTCTGATTATTAATTAAAGTTTATTTTAATAATTGTTGGGTTAGCAAAAAAACATGTTCGGTTGAAGTGATAAATAGAGAACTGAAAAATTCGCTTTTTCTGTTTGCCCCAAGCTAGAATTCCAGCCACTGTATGTTCGTGCCACTTTCGCAATTGGCCCGGGACTTATTTGACACTTTCTGGAAGTCGCTTAGCCAATAGTACAGAAGCAACTAAATGCAGGCCCATATAACTGTGTTATTGAGCAGTCAGTGAGCAGATAATGTCTGCTTGAATACACATATGTTCTTGGAGGCTAGCCTGCTTATCAGTGAACCCGCGAATTTTTTCGGGCTCTAGTGTTAGAGCTCCAAACTGTTCATTTTACTGTAAATAACTTATAAGTAAGGGTCCTCGATTTTAGCGAAAATATTTTTGCACCACTTCGTTCCGTTGCCTATTTAGTGCACACTTTGTAACTTTGCTTCGTGGTCAGTGATTGGATGTTTAGTATTCTACCAGAAAATCACAGACGTGTGGTGTCGCAGTAACCTTGTTATTACTGGCACAGTCAAATTAGTGACGCCTCTGCACTAACATTTTCTGCCAATGACCACGAGGCAGAGCTGCAGACATGAACGTAAGGCAATGAAGAAAAGTGGTGCTAACCTTCTATTCGCCAAAATCAGGAGTCCTCTGCTGTTAGTCCTATTCGTGTTAGATCAGTTGTCAGTTTTCTTCATGCACTCTAAAAAAATTTGTAAAATTTACAAGGATTTTCTTTGCACTTTTACAAATCCTTGTAAAAGTACAAAGGTTTTTTTTTGTAATATTATTTGTTTATGGAGTTACAACGGTAACCTTTGTAACACTACAAAGGGATTCTTTGTACCTATACCAACAGTCCCTGCACTGTAAATTATTTTGTAAAATATGACAAGGCACTTCTTCGTAGTTGTACAAACTTTTATAAATGTTGAAAAATTTTCCGTGCAAAATTATTAGTTTATAATGTTAAAAAGAAATGTGTAGCCTACAAAAAACGTACATTCGCCGAAAATTACTATTGTAAAGATCTCAATCTCTGAAAAGTATTTTTCTGGAATAAAGTAAATGTCAATATTAATTGCGTGTTTTGAAAGAAAGAATTATTACTGAACTGTGCATTGAATGTATACAAACAAATACTGGTTGAGTGATAGAGAAGTCACTGTGGTCTAGTGCCGACCCCGCGTAGCTAAGTTGGTTGAGCGGCCGACTTTCGTACAAGGGGTTCTGGGTTCGATTTCCAGATCTGGTTGGGTGTAATATTTGTGTTTGTTTGTTTGATTCACTTTAATTATAAGAGTCAACAAAACTGTCACGGCTGGGGATTTGTGTCTAATAATAAAGTTGTAAAGGGGATGATGTAAAAAAAGTGGTAAAATGTGCAGATTCTAAAGATTCTAAAGATTGGGAGAGTGGTTTGAATCTCAAAACCTTCCGAGATGTTTTTTTTAAATAATTGCATGTATACGTCCTTTATTCAAAAGTTATTTGATAAATTAGTTCAGTGTTGTTTATGAAGTTCACTGAGCATTTAAATATATTTTATTCTTTATTGAAAGTACAGCTACAAGGCTACAAACATATACTTTGTATTTTATTACAAGGACAGCCATTGTAGTTTTACAAGGAATTTCTTTGGCAACTGGGTTTCCAAAGATTTTCTTTGTAAAAGTTCAAACATTTTTTTACAGTGTGGTTGTCTTAGGGGCTCGCGGTGGCTGAGTGGTCAGGCCATTCGCCTCCCACCAAGGCGATCCGGATTCTGTTCCCGGCGGGTAAGGTCCCAGAATTTTCACACGGACGATGCCGCTGGTCGGCGGGTTTTTTTCGGGGATCTCCCGACGCCCTTTCACTCCGGTGCTGCTCCGTACTCACCTTATGGCACCCTTCACCAGCGCTAAAGACCTCGATGTTGAGCGCTGGCCGAAATCACTCACTCAATTCATAGTTCTCTCTCCCCCAGTGGCGAAGCTTGAAGTATTCTAGGGTAATTCTGTACAGAACCCTCAGTTGCCTGTGGAACCATTTTACTGGTAGGGGCAGTACATTCCTCATACTAGTTCTCAGTAATACACCTAGCAACATAACTATTACCTGCTCAAAGTGTATAGCCGGATATCATACTGCTTGCCTTGGAAAACGTCCACGCTTAGCCACTGCTCTCCTCCCTTCCCATCCCCCATCTTATTTTTTTACCTGTAGGTAGGTAAGTGGGGTTTACATCTCGTCGACAGTGATGGTTTATTTCCGAAACTATTCCACATACGCCTATTCTGCCAACGTACATAAAGGAAACACGTTTCACACAAAATCGTAATGTCATAGTTTAGACACCATACTTATTAAATCTTTTGTTCCAAAGCCCTGCAAAATAGTTTAAAACGGCCTTTCCAGACTGTCATACTTAAAAATGTAATAATTGGATGTATACGAAACTCAGATTGGGATGTGCACTGAACTTAGCTACATACTTTCCTCCAATAAAATTATATGGTCATCACTTACAGTCCCATAGTTAGATATGGTGAAATTTCGCAAATTCAATGACCTGCATGTTAGAGTCAAATATCCTATGCATACTCAATCCCTGTCTATTTGTTCTTTGTTTGCTGTTCCACTGAGTAGCAGCTAGTGGACAAATGGTTGGGACTTGAGTATGCACAGGATATTTAATTCTAACGTGCAGGTAATTTAAATCGCGAAATTTCACCATCGGCGGAAATCTTGCACGTTAGTTCAGCGCATGGCTAGGAGTGGCGATAAGTAGGGACCCTGTTTTTTCGCGAACAGAATTTCGCCCCAGTTTGTTTCAGCGCCTTACGTGCACATCTGCAATTCTCCTTCATGGTTACTGGCAGCGTGTCTGTGTGAAGAGTCGTATCTCATTTGACTGAGCCAATTACAAATAACTTTCCTGCAACACCACACGTCTGCGATTTGACGGTAGAATATCAAGGCTCGTGACAGTTAAAATATCCAATCACTGACCACGAAGCAGAACTGCAGATGTGCACGTAAGGCACGGATACAAAGTGAGGCGAAATTCTTTTCGTGAAAAACCAGGGTCCCTAGTGATAAGGTATTGTTACAAGTTTGAGACATAAACTTCATATGTGGGCATTTCCCATGAGTTCTTTGGGATAGAGGTCTTAGAATTACAAATAAAAGAGTTAAATTAAGTACTGGATTTAATAGCTCACAAAGCTACGAAATACACAAAACAGTAATCAACTAGAACTCTCACAACACAATTAGTTATGCACACAATTACTCCTGTG
>PNEQ01125700.1:0-19652 GCA_003012365.1 Medauroidea extradentata | reverse complement strand
AGGACGTGTTGGACGGGGCAGAGGGGTTGTGAAGCCTAGAGGGCGAATTCGGGAGTAAAGTGGGCGGTATTGCCTGCGATGCTTTGTTGTTCATCATTTTTCGTTAGCTAGTTAGGTTATCTAAGTAGTATTTGCCTGGGCGAACACTCTAGACTACGTCAAGTTGAGCACTTGCATCACCCTTTTATGTTTACGTTTCAAAGTTGAAAAGGTTACCGAATTGAGTTTAAGTGGTTAAGCAGTGAGTGTTCAATGTACAAGTGAACCATTAAATAGAAAAAAAAGTAAACGGAAACTTTTTTTTCTTCTTTTTTTTATATATGCCCACTTAAATGTTTTCTCTCTGAGCGGACACCGTTTGAAATACTTAACCTCCAAAATATATATAAACAACAGCAAGTGACGGCGAGAAGTAGCAGCCGCATTACATTCTGCCGCCCCGAACAGGGACATCATAACCTCCAAAATAAGCTTCTAGATAGCCACGACGTGCAACGTAGTAGCAGTAGCAGCCCCAGCACATTCTGACAGCCCGAACAGGAACGACGTAACCTCCCACACATCTAAATAATAACGTAGACGTGAAGAGCAGACCCATCACATTCTGGCGTCCCCGAACAGGGACATCTAGACACTAACAACACTGCAACGTAGACGTACCAGACGTACTAGTAGCGGAAGAAGACCCGTTACATTCGGACCTCAAGAGCAAACTATGTATACTGAAGGTAGTTTAAGCTAGCAATACACCATGCTACACTCGTCAAACATATTACCACTCGCTAAAAGTACTTTGCACTGTAGTGGCTAAGTAGCCTTAGTAAGACATATGTCGAGACAATGGAAAATAATTTTAATGATATAGTCGTGAACAAATTCGAAAAACCCATTTACCAGCGATAAAACTTGATCAACTCATTAACTCGTTAATCCTCGCAACAAACTAAACTTTCATAGTTTATTTTGATAGAACTAGCATTCTAGTTTTCTTTGTCAGAGCATAAACACTTGACAGTAGACGAGTAGACAGTACAACTATGTATGTTTATCGGAGTGATATATTGATTATAAACATGAGCACAATACACATCAAAATGGCATCGTGATCACTCAATTGATGCTGATAAGGCGCGTAGGCCTGCAGGCCCAACTGTTCACTTGCCGTATAGATAAGTGTGGTGGCCACATCTCCAACGAAAAAAATACATTCTGCCAATTGGAATAAAAACACGTACGTTTAAGGGTAAACGTTCGGAGTTGTGCATTTTATTTTGCAAAATAGGGCGAACAAAAACTGTTGGTCCACACTCAAGAGTACTACAATATAAACCACATAACATTTATGTAAGTGACAGCAATATCCTAATGTGCAAGCCCAGCAACGTTCACTTCAACAGGGTGGGGGGAAGGGGGAGGAAGACACTTCGGAAAACTATATCAAGACATAGTCTCATCTTGAAATACTCTAAATATTTTAGGGTTGTATGAAAGTGACATATTTCTCAAGGAACTAAAGTGAAAGGAAATTTATGAATTTGCAAAAGTGAAATGGAAACAAAAGATCTGTTGAGATGAACTAGCCTTAACGAAAGTTAAACTAAATTCTTAAAATTAATATTTAAATTCTATGATAGTAATACGATGCTGATGTTTATTCACAATACAGTACAACAATAGGCCTATCATATGGTACTTATATCACCTCACTGAAAGTGCATCTCACTTTTGGATTTCGGTACAGTCTATTGCATAAATCATTTTGGTGTTCTTCGATGTAGTAAAAAATTACTACGTATTTCATATAACTGAATCTGATGACACGCCAGCAGAATATAACTTAACTTATTGTATTTTCGCAAGTAAAAACCCCTAATTATGAGCACCAGAAATTAAAAATATAATATATTCATGTAACTTTGCCGTATGTACATATTTACATCACACTTCAACAAATAAGACAAATATTTAAGTTACCAAAATTATTTTTATGAATTTACATTTTTCTACATCATTTTCAAAAAATAAAATAATGTGTATGCCGGATGAGTGGAGTATCTGCAACAGCATTTAACCTCTAGAGTGCAGAGCATGTTGCAGACAGAAAGGTCTACAACGATACACTTTGGCTGTGTCTCAAGCCAAGTCTGGGCAAGGCTGCCCGACTACTTCTGAAGTGACATCATGTGCCAACGACTCCGTGCAAATAACCTTGCACTGTACATGTGTTGTGTGATTAGTGAGCAATAATTTTCCACTTTTACTTTTTTTTTTTTAAATTTATTTAGTTACCACATTTCATTCATGGCATTTTTAAACCTTCAATTGGCAATGAACTCTATGGTGACTTAAAAATAAAGTGCTGTAATCTGTTGTGTGCGCTGTGCTATTACTCAAGTGGAAACATAGCAGCAGCCATATTATGGACATATACCAACATTTTCTTGAAATTACGTTATGAATATATACCAATGCCATTTGATAGCACAAATGAATCTGTTAATTTTTCAAATGTTATGTGATTTTATTAAGATACCACAGTGTTAATACTATTGTTGTCAGCACCCATTGGAATAGCATCTTTTCACACTATGTATCTGCCAGTTGCCATGTTTGGTTTCATTTTGCCGCACAATCTTTTAACAGCACGTAAATCGTGATATTAATATTTTCTAATTATGTTTACTTTACTTGCATATATTACAAGTTGATTGATTTAAGTGATTATCTTCCTGAACCAATTAAAACTAATCGAAAATTCAATAAGCTATTGAAAATTCACTAAACAAAATATTTCGCTTACTTGTGAATTTAGACAGCTGAAATTCTTATTCAAATGAAGAAGTCAAAATTCGCACAACCCTGAGCTGAGCGTGAGAAAGGTATGTGTTGCACTAGTTCGTCTGCAGCAGATTTTATCTCTCTACACATCGTACATTTACACCACACATGCGTTGTTGAACATACATTGCCTCGTCGTGTGAAGATGCGGTAGCAAGTTTCACGTGTTTCCTGGATCCAAAAACACATAATCTTTATCGCGCACGTATATCAACTGCGTAAACAATTCAAGTAGACACGACAGTCGCTCTTGTCCGGACAAAACACCGATGAGCGATTAGCTCTGCTTACCGTCTTACGTGGCTATTTATGCGCGCGCGATGTCGCTCACCAAAGCACAATAACCAGGTAGGTCTTGCGCTGTTGATCTTACAGTTCCGTAAAAAATTCAGGTAGACTATCATTCTTGCCCGGACACGGCACATACCCCAATGCGCAATTAAAAATAGCTCTGTCTACCATCTTACACGGCTAACTATGCACGTGCTTGATGTCACTCATCAAAGCACAATAACCAGGTAGGTCTTGTGCTGCATGTGACAAGTAGACCTGACGGTGGAATAATTTTGTATCGCCAGATTTTGTCCGTTAAATACGAAGTCCGCTGAATGGAGGTACGATAAAACGAGGGTTTACCGTACTGCATTGAGTAATGTACAGTCATATATATATATATATATATATTTTTATCAAAATGTAGTCCCTTGGTAGAAAAACTCGTCACACTACTCATAAAACTTATAAAATAATCATGGCACACGTAAAAATAGAATAGAAGATCGTGGATGGCAATAATAATAAAAATATTCTGAATTCTTCTGTCATACCGTACTACATAACCTTGTGAAACGCATTTGTTAATTTCACTATTCCGAGTACGGTGGCAACAGTTTATATTCATTTCCGATAATGAAATTAATGCTTGAGTTTAAAAAAAATAGAGTATATCACTATACTATTTCAAAAGCAAACCAACGTGAATAAATAACTGCCGGTAAACGTAAATTTGTTGTGAGTACGCTATCAAAAACAAAAGTGTAAACATTTTGCAGTCCGAGTTTCGCCAATAGTAAAACAAAAAACTTCTTTCCATCTACAAAATGGCTTCCTAAATTCCCTCAGTCGTTGCTTACGTGCACGGCCTACATGATTACGGAACTGTGATCTTAAAACTTTTGTAAATATAATTTTCAATTCCCATAACCTGACATTTATTGATGTAAAGAGTAAAAATTAAAAAAAAAAAAAAACTGGACTGAATTCATACACGTGTTTTAAACTTTTAAATAATATGAGATTTTTTCTGCCATATGTATTTTATTAGCAGCTGTACGGCCTACGCAGTTGTTCCAAAGGTGAAGTTGGTTACACGGAAAACAGTATTTCCAGTATTGATTTTCTTTTACACGCTTATGTTTTTGTCTATGTCTATGGTTCTCGGCACGTGTGGAATTTACTGTTTTTCATGCCAATTAGTAATTAATATACATTTTTTGAAAAAAAAATTCAGATTCGAGGGGTGGATTCGAGGGACTATAAGGGATTCGGATTCGGGATCGGATTCGAGAAAAATGGGATTCAACTCATCCCTAATTCTTTATATATATATATATACAGTGAACCCTCGATAACTCGGACTAAAAGGGGGGAGAAGCTGTCCGAGTTACGATTTGTCCGTGTTATCGAGGGGCCTCCGGGGAGGTGTGGTAATCAGTCAATCACAAGAAACGTGAGGAAACCAGTACGCTATCATTTCTACAAGCAAAAGTAGCGGCAATATATACTGCTTTGTACGTATCAATTTACAGGAGGGGGTAGTGAGGAAATTGTCACTGTAACGGGAGAACTATAAAAGAAAGAATTTCGAACAACCTGGGTCGGCAGATTCTTTTTTATTTATTTTTTATGCTACTTCTGGCGGATATTTTTTTTATCTGTGCAAGTTGGCACGAAGGCACCCTTCTACCACGTAAAAGTTCTCACCCTCCTTCTCTCGTCTGGCTGACGACAGTCTGTGCGTGTGTGTGTGTGTGTATGAGATAAGCTAGGGTGGTAGAGCGCGAGCGGAAGTAGTCAAGGTCAACCGGTACAGTCTCAACAGCAATAAAACCACCGCACGTGACTACACGCAACTCACGAGATGTTTATGTGAAAAATTGCTCTACATCAGCATGTCACAGTGTCTGCAGCCAGCTGCTAGTTTCCTACGAGAAAGTGTTTTTTTTTTCAGGGCCTCTTTGTTAGAATACGAGGCCAGGAGCAACGCAAATCTCAGTCTACCTTTCCTCCTTTTTTTGTTTATTTGAAGTCTATGGCCGTGGTTGAAGTGATAATGTGCGCTCATAGGCCTCTCTTCATACTAGCTGCGTCCTCATAGATCAGTGACATCATTACACACTCTTTACACTTAATATAAATTTCACAGATACCATCAACGTTAACGGGAACTGAATAAAAGCACATTTGTTTTTACCATTTAACTTTTTCAAAAGTGAGGCCCTCTAGAATGTGCGACCCGGGGCAAGAACCTCTTTCTGCCCCCTTCCCTTTTTTATAATTTATCAAGCCCTGTTTTTAAATAAAACGTGATGGATTTAAATGAGGCAGACACAATTTTCTTATGATTTTTGACCAAAAAATAATTTAATTAAAATTATTTATTTTTTTAAAATTCTGTCCGAGTTATCCGAAGTCCGGGACATCGAGGTCCAAGTTATCGAGGGTTCACTGTATATATATATATATATATATATATATATATATATATATATATATATATATATATATATATAAATGTATAGTGGATTCTCTATGTATTAAAACCGGATGGATTGAAATACCTGCAAACATGGAACACATTCTGGGGCCGATTAACTTATTTTACAGCACTTTAAGACCACATCCATTGAAATCCCTCATGTATTGAAATTTTTTGTCAGTCCCATGAGAAACGGTGGCTAGAGAATCCACTGTTATATTAAATAAGTAACTGACTTGATAAAATTGAATATTAATTGTAAGTTAAGTCCTTTAAAAATACTAGCACCGACCGTTGTATATACTATTTCTCCATAGAAAAGCTTAAAACCATCAGTCGAGAAACAAAAAAAAAATCGTTAACATTCGTTGGAAACTTTGGCCACAGGAGTGATTTTGAGATACGCACGTGCGGGCACGGCCGAGCGAGCAATGCTGTTTGCACAACAAGCACGCGCCTAAATCCTCATCCTGGCGGCTGGCGAGTGAATGAGCATCTAGGTACCCAGTCTCCACAGCGCGGCAGTGGACAGCACAAGAACTAATTCACAGATAGTGCTTCGCGCCTCCGTTAGAATGCGCTGCAGTGTCGTGTGCTCTATGGTTTAATTATATTACTGATAGAATGCAGTGGTGCGCAGTGTGATTATTCACACTCGCGTCCCGTGATAAAACAAGCGAGTTTATAAAAAAAATACGTAATATTATTTATGCAGACTTTTTACAGCAAATTTATTACCGTAAACGTAAATAATTTGTTTCTCCGACGCTAAAAAAAATGCTCGGAGTGCAAAGCATTTTTAGCGAGCAGGCAGACCAACATGAGTTTGTTTCACGAGTGCGCCTGCATACAAGCTACGATGGCCACAGCTGCCGCGCATATTTAATTATTATTTTACCGTTGTCTCGCAAACTTTTAAGTCAGTTTTCATTTAAAAATTTTTTTTTACTATTTTTCATGGGATTTTCCTTAATTTTGTTGGTGGAGCGGGCCGGGGAAAGACGGAAATATTGACGGCTGGGCGGTGTTAGTCATCACTTCTCGTGTTCATGGCGCGCGCAAGGACGGCCTAACTCACCATGCGCACGCTCGGCGAGCGTTCCACTGGATGTTTTTTCGCCGATTTTTTTCTTTTCACGGCTGTGGCTTACCTATTGCGGTAAATGCGTTTTGTAATTGTTTTGAGCTAATATACTTTTTTAAAATTACGTTAAATTCCGACAAATCGTGCCCCCTCGAGGATTTAAGTTTTTTTTTTATTTGGGTTGGTGGGGGGGGGGGGGGGGGGGGGGGGGGTTGAAGTCTGATTTTTTAACGAAACATAGATTTAGAGTTAACATTTTCGGGTCCCATGGCATTTCGTTAAATCGGGGTTCTACTGTATTTTCAAATCCTGTTGTTGTATCTTATATAGAGATCCCAGTGTTGTAATGTATGTCCTCAAATTGTGACTGACACAAACCCATAATGTAAACCATGTAGGTTTCCTAGAAGTGTTAAATCCATTATGCTGTGACTAGTGCCGTAAATTAAGTTTGTGAATATATACGCCCTATGAAAAAGAATTACCTTGTTTTCTCCTGTCATGAGATTAACCTGTGTACCAACCTTGATATGTAATACAAGGCGAGTGATATCTGCCTTGCCCTCTATTTATGTAAATATGACGCCCTGTGCTACTGTGTAGAGTTTGTCCGTGTAGGCTCACTCAGTAGTCACTCGCTGAGTCGAGGATAACTCTATTACCAACTACTCTAGAAGAACCACCCCAGTATCTCATGCTCTCTACCTCAAAGCATCTTCTAGATACACATACTACTCGCATTCAGCGATCTTACTTGCAACACAGAACGTCCAGCGCAAGGGACATGCGTCATTATTACATTATTAAACAATAAAACTATACATTACAACATACCTAATAAACCTGTTTACAAAATACAGCAAACCCCCGATCTAACAACATTGGATTTAACGACATCGGCGATCCAACGACATAATTTCCAGGGACAGTGGAAAAATTAATATTTTAAAAATTTATCTAAGCTAAGCAAAGTGAAATAGATCGCGTAAAACGATAATTTAAAATAATTATGCGTACATTAAACAATAACACAATGCAGTTATCATAAATTAGTGATATGCAGCTGTGAAACAAAAAAAAATTGTGTAAAAATGCTAGGCTGGAAAATAGTTGAAGCGCGCGTTGCGTGCATAGGCCGCCCACGCAACACGGATATATGTAAGACGTGATGACTAACGCTGCCTAATCTCCTACTTCTCCCCCTCACTTCTCTGTGCTCCCTCCTACATGAACATCCCTCTCACACTCCTCCACGTGTCTTTATCTCAGCTATGCAGTTCGATATGCGACGTGGCATAGCAATGGTAATTTACAACCTTTTTTGATGAACCGTGAAAAATTCGGTTCAAAAAATTGAAAATTTTAGGAAAATTGTCCGCGTTTAAATTTCCTTTGTGAGTACTGTACTGTAAGAAACACGCCGCTACACATAGATACCGTACAATCCCTTCTTCACTGTCCACGCCAACCAATAAACATTCACCCCCTCCTTCCCCACGAACAAGCCAGCCAGATTGTGGTTGCGTGCACGCGCATGAACTGCTAACTGTCTGATAGTCACGTGCAACTAGCATCCTATCTCGCCACAAAGCAGTCACGTGTTTGTTTTTCCTCTTCCATTCAGCGACTCTCTCCCATGTTTCTGTGTCTTGCGATAGCCCAGGGGGATGGGGGTTGAAGAGACGACACAGTTTTTTTCCAACCTCGTTACAGCACGCAAAAAAAAAAAAAAAAACAGCATTGCACTCTTTCCGTAAAAGAAAAAAAATCCAGCGTTATCTCATCTATTTTTTCTCTAGCTGCAGAATTGAGCTCGGCTTGACCTCGACAACTTCTGCTGTTTTATTGATCACTCATCAGGTGGCTATGAAAGCGCTGCAGCATAAAAACGACCTACAACGCAAACACAGCAGTCCCGTCGTGTGCGGTATGTGGGCTGATAAGGTTTTTGTTTTACGCTCGCTCGACAGTGGAGCAATAAGAGCGACTACAGCCAGCGCGCCGAGAAACACTTCGCCTTTATTCGCAGTGAGCCCGCTTCTAGCAGGCACAGTAATAACAGGCTGCTAATCTTGGCGTTGCTAAGCATCGACCAAGGCCCAGTGCCACTCACCAGTACCCTTCCCATTAGAACACACATTTAAGGTACGACATCGACACAGGGTTCTCAAAACTACCAATGATGTAAGACAGACCTTAGCAAAACAATTTTATATAACTCACGATACCATACAAGGTCTGACAAATAGGTGTATACAGAATATTTTCTTCACTGAGAAAATTATACAGATTTACGTCACAAAATTAGGCTGGAAATTACAATTCTGCTGTGGCCGACACACGCGCGCCACTTTAATCCGTTAAAAATTAAAGCATGAACCAATCCCTAGTCCTACAGTACAGGGCTTGCGGCCGCGACAGCACACCCTCGACGTGTCATTAATAAAAACGATCACGAAACCAAATTTAACAGAAAATACGTGGAAAATAGAAACACAAAACTTAATTAAACAAACGAAGAACTTACCAATGACACGGCTCAGGTGTGGCACAGCGGTCACAAGCTAAACACAACCATCCCCGATCGGGCCCAGGAGAAGACTACTGTCTCGCAGGCTTGAGCGTCTGAGCTAGGCACGGGAGGGAGAAGTGGAGGAAGGAGAGGAGAGCGAACACGAGCGCATCCGACGGCGGCCGAGCATGGCCGAAGTCCGGGCGGGAAGTTCAAATCACTAGTCGCACAAGGCACACACACCAACTTCCTCCATAGCAACCTCACAGCCAGTCCAAGAAATAGTATAACCAACAGATCTTCATGTATAGTAAAATGGAGTCGCAGACTCCCGGTACAGCAGTACAGAGCATTAAACTGGCGCATTGTGCATAGTTTCGTGATTTTTCCAACAGGCCTACAACTTTTAGTGCCGAGTAATTCAGTCGTTATTTTATACGTGATAGCACCTTGAGCTGTACTGAAAGGTTTTAAAATGGTTGCCATATACATTCACGTAAATAAAACGAGTTGTTCTGTTGTGGTCTAAATGAGTTTCGCGCAAGACAAGCAGGATGAATCACGCGCATACAAGCTGCCCGGAGGAAAGCCAAGGCCAGTGGCCTGGCCACTCCCCTCCCCCATCATACACAACCAGACCGAGTGCGCCGCTCTGCCACACACGTCACGGTGGGGGATTGTGTGGTACTATTTTATTTGGAAGACACCTTTTCATCGTACTAAAATATAACTTTATTGAAAACTTTTTTCAAGTAGGCAATTGTTCTACATAAAGTTGAGAAAAAACACAATAAGTTCTTTTATTGGGGAGGGGGGGGGGTGGTCAAATTTACTTACCTCGGGACGGTGTGTCTGAGGGGGTGGGGGAAGGAAAAAAAGAATGACGCTCTTTTTTTCTTCCTTCCTTTCCCATGAAAAGATAGCTGGTCATGAGCGTCTGCCATCTAACATCTTTCCCGGGTGGTGATGGGGAAAGGGAAAAAGGAGAACAATGACGCCTTTTTCTTTCTTTCTTCCTCATGGACCGATAGCTTATTATGAGACGTCAAAATTAACTTTTAGGGTTTTAGCAGGTTACTACAGAGAATGGCAGGAGGGGAAAGGTGGAGAAAAAGAAAAGGAAGAGGAGTAATGATGGTGGAACCTGGCCGTGAGAACGTTCTCTCTCTGCCTCCCACAGTTGACACCAGTCGGTTTACGACTATAACTTCGGCTTCTTACTCCCCCCCCCCCTCCTTCAAGACTATCCGCTGCCTTTTTTTTCCTCTACTTCCTACTCTTGAAACCCGTCAATTTACGGCTTTAACTTCGCCTTCTCGCCCCCCCCCCTTCCATCACTTTCACTAAACCGTACAGAGACCTTTTTTTCAAGTTTTTTTTTCTCTTTACTGTCTATAGTACGCACCCCTGAATTTTTATCTGTTGTTTTGGAATAAAAGTATGTGCTATACACGAGTAAATACGGTATTAGGTACCCTTGTATTTGCGTAAAAATCTAATGTCAATGTGGTTATGTTCAGATGCTAGGCTACTGGGTTGCATCTGCGTTTCTGCAACGAAGACAAAGCTACAACCCACAAGCTTAGAACATGCACACAAGGCCATGTGAGAGCCTGATATCGAAAATCTGTTTGACAGTTTCATTTCAAACTGTTTTTGCAATGATAAAAAATTTTTCGGACAATAAAGTATACGGTTTCGACTAACAGTCAACTAACCAGAATGTCACTAATTACGTACCGGTAATTAGCTAAAGCCTTGAAAAATTCAGACAGCATGGAAAAGATAATTTTAAATATTCTGCCAAACTGATTTTAGATACAAGGGTGAGCTAGCCCTGCTCATTGTTTAAGCTTAAAAAATGAATATCCCTCAAAAGTATAAACAGGGGCACATGACCTTAATAACTGGCTATATTTCCTTAACACGGAGACTCCTGAGCAATAATTTCAATGACACAGCATTTGGCAACAGAAGAATTTAATATGTTTGTTCTGCAATTTATTTGAGTTTTTCTTTTATTTTGATTGTACAGTTTCTCTCATCACAGGGCCCTCTCCAAGGTCTCTCTGATGACTCCATCAAACTGCTCACCCCAAAAAATCCCTCCACACCTGTACTGTACCTTCTGCCTAAAATTCACAAACCCCAAAGACCACCTACAAGATGCCCCATTGTGTCGGGCATTGGCAGCCCTACTGAGAGAATCTCGGCCCTTGTACACACACACCTCCAGTCCTGGGTACAGCAGCTACCATCTCACATCAAAGACACTGACCACTTTCTAGAACGCCTCTCCAAACTCGGCACCATCCCTCAAGAAGCCAACATGGTAACCATAGATGTCACTGCTTTATACACCAACATCCCCCATGCTTCTGGACTGTCAGCTATCGAACACTACCTGAATAGAAGACCTCCGAACAGCAAACCTACCACTGCATTCCTTGCCGAACTGGCCAGACACACACTGACCTACAATAATTTCAGATTCCTCAACAACCACTTTGTGCAGATCAAGGGCACAGCAATAGGCACCCGCATGGCTCCTTCCTATGCCAATCTTTTCATAGGAAAGCATGAAGAAAACTTCCTCGCTCACCAACCAATCCAGTCTCACCGCTGGATGAGATTCATAGATGATATTTTCATGATCTTGACCTCCACAGAAAACTGCCTTACTGACGTCCTGAATAGCCTCAACTCAACCAGTCCACTCATGTTTACATGGTCATACTCAAAAATACATGCCATATTCCTGGATGTCGAACTAACACTCCACAATGGTACCATCAACACCTCTGTCCACACCAAACCTACCAACAACCTACAGTATCTGCACTTCGAAAGCTACCACCCTTACAATACGAAAGTCACTACCTTACAGCCTTACCACAAGGGCAAAACACATATGCTCCACAGAGAATGACCTAAACAAACAATGTGACCAAGATAGCCAGAGCTTTCATAAACAGTGGTTACCCCAAACCAATTGTTCACAAACAGATCCAACGCGCCATCACTAACAAAGACACACAAACCTAAACCACCAATTCTGACATCCCCCTGGTTGTTCCTTACCATGAAGGTTTAAATAAACTCAAGAACATACTAAACTCTGACACAAAATACTGGCTGCCTCACCACAGACACAAGACTTGTTTTCAAGGACCCCCAGATTGGTTTTCAAATGACCACCCAACCTCCGCAACAAACTAGTCCGTCCGAAACTCCCACCAACTGCAACTTCCAGCAAAACAATTAACCCCAGAGGCTCCTACCCCTGCAACAGTTCCCTCTGTGTTTCCTGCACCATTCATCAGCCATCTACCCACTTCAACAGCAAACTGACAAACCACACATATCCCATCCAAGGTAGCTACAACTGTGCTACAACAAACCTGTTATATCAGCTCCAATGTAGTAAACACTGTGATGTAGAGTACATAGGTCTAACCACCAACACTCTAAGACAGAGAATGAATGGCCACAGAGCTGACACAAAGCAAGCCCTAGCTGGACGCAACATCTGCCCACATGAAAAGCCAGTTGCAGCTCATGCAGTTTCCCACAGCAAAGACTTTGATTCCTGCTACAGCACCAGAATTGTGAAAACCTTGCCATCTTCTTGCAATAGTTCACAGCTCAGACGCTGGGAACTGGCCCACCAATATATCACAAAATCAAGACAACCTCCAGGCTTCAATATTAGATGACTCACTTTTCCTCCCCACTATTCACTGCAAGCCATCACAACCAGACCTATATCACTGCTCCACGTTTGTAATTCCCGCCGTGCTTAGTTCGCCTTCCGGCCGCTAGGCTTACAGGTGACAGAGCACACACTGCTGCTGGATTGCAGTGTGCCATGTCTTGTCGCTCGAGGAAGCCAGTTTAATACTGGCAAAATGTCGCGACTGCGCTTCCGCGCAAAAATGTGTGCTGTCCCTTCGTGTGTGTGTACCTATTTACAAGTATCAACTGTAAGTACTCGTAATTGTGTCTGTTATATTACTTCACATTGCTTTTAGTTAGTTTTCTATAAAAAAAGTTAATTTAAGGGTATTAATATAGATATACACTAGACCTCCGATTTTACGAATACTCACAGTTCCTCTCATCGCATTCGTAAAATCGCTACCTTCGTAAAATCAATAGCAACTTATCCCCCTTCCCCCCGCGGCGGTAACATAAAATTTTAAATTTGCATTTTTTCTGCAAAGTGTTTCTAGTCGCGCCCCGACTCCCGTAGCGTTTTGCAGGAAATTAATTAACCTAACAATGTAAAAATAAATTGATATCAGCAGCTAGACGTCACACTGTTGGTGTTAAATATGACGAACCCTTGTCCCAAAAAATGAGAAAAACGTGATTCCGAAATCAGAGTGTCTTCTCTCAAGCGAATAGCCAGATTTCCGTAACATTTAACAAAAAAATAACTCAAGTGATAGTTGAAATATAAATTTATATCAATAGGCAGACGTCGTACAATTAAAAGAATGCCGCTAAACAATAAATATGACCGACCCTTATCCTAAAAAAATGAGAAAACCGAGCTGTCAAGTGCCTTCTTGCGAGCGTATAGCCTGATTTGTGTAGCGTTCAATGGAAAAAAAGTAGGCATTCGTTACTAGCTCAATGCCCTTGTAAATTATTCACCAAAGAAAGGAGGAAAAGCGGATGTATTTATTCATTGCACAGTTTTATGTAACTTAACGTCAAAACAATCCTTCGACGTTCGATGAATTGTACACGAACGTACATATAAGTAGCATGCAGAGCGGACAGATAGCGCAAAGTGCAACTATACAAACGTTCACAAGATGGAAGATAGATAGCGACACCGTAGTATGTACCTACGTTCAATGTTCTAAAAATGCAATTTTGTGACGTTCTTACCTAAAATCGTGAGAATTACATGTATAACTCGTTGCAAATAATCACTTTCACAGCCAGTATATGCGGTAAAAATAAATTAGGAGTTCCGGGATTACGTAATACACGACTGTCTATTTATTTTTCAAGTTTGAAATAACCATAGTGGAAAACGGAGACAAATGTTTCTACACGTAGGTAGAGCTATTATTGTGCTCACTTGTGTAATGCACGTTTCACGACACAAAGTAACCCATTTTAAGCAAATTATGCGCCAAATTAATTGTTTTAAGTAAGTATGGTGTTGATCCAATAAAGAAAAAATAATTTTACATTATTATTTATAGGGTTCGTGTAAAAACTTAACACATTCTCCGCGAAGCCAGAGAGATATAAGACGTTGTGGAACAGCCTAGAAGGAGGCTGTACTATAGTTAAATGAGAATATGCGCATGCGCTGCAACTATGCGGCTATAGTACGACCTCAATATAGATCCAACTACGTCGTAGTTGATGGAGACAGGCCGGCCGGCTTGGCACAAGCGGCACCGCCACCGCGAGGTTTTCAAACTGTCACTGCCACATTTTTCAACGGATTTTCACTACTTTTGTTTTATTTTTAATATTGTGACTTACCAAGTAATAATTGCAACTCTACAATTCATATTTTAATGCCGTGAATTAGATAATATATGTTTCATTCATGACAATGTAATTCCTTAAAATTTTTTTGTCATAGAATTTTGTTATTTTTTGAGGGTTCCTGAGATTGTATTCGTAGAATCGCTACCTTCGTTAAATTCAGGGTTCGTAAAATCGGGAGTCTGGTGTATATTGTAAGGAAATGGAGCTATTTTACAATATCTAGCTGGAATCACAATATTCTTTTATAATCATATCAAAATTACAGTATCGAAACTTCAAGTAAACTAACAAAGATATGACTTATGTCTTTGCTTCAAAAAAGTTTTACTGTCGTACGTACATATATTATATTATTCTTTGAGAAAATGGAATAAACCAATCAGCCTCAAATTGTACTAATTTATTAACTAGGGATGTTCCTTAAATACAGATAGGGTCAACCAGTCTAGGTTTGTGTGACGTGGAAATAACATGACAAACTGTAGAAGGAAACGTGATATAGCATCTGTAAATTTAGAACGTTCCATTCAAAAACTACCATCAAATATAAAAAGTTTCAAGAATAACAAATATATTTTTTTAAATATTCACAGAACCCTACAAACCAACAAATTAAATAAAAATTAATAAATAAATAAAAAACCCACAATATTAACAATTTAAGTGAATATGAAAGATATGTTACGTTCATGAACAACAGCTATAAAAGAAGAATTATTTGCAAGGAAAATAAAAGAGGTAAGTACTGACATTTAAAGGCAAAGCAAAGTAGGTGTCGAAGCAGGCGAGCAGAACAAACAAGGCAGTGATGAAGTAGTAGATGGCAGCGGTTCTCGCGTTGGGAGCCATGATGCTGGAGAATAGGTTGATGACGGCAGTGAAGGTTCCGCTCACATTCTGCAACAGAGCACGCGATAGTAGCGAGCACGACATGCGATCACACCTCCAGGTTCACACATCCAGGCTGCAGATCAGATGCTGCTGGCACTTACCGCTCCTAGAATGACGACGCCAGTGTACTTGAAGGGCAGCTTGGCCGCCATACCGTACACTGTGTTCTGGTACACGCCATTCGCCACTGTAACAGCCATCACCAGTACTGTATTCTCATAATGCACATCAACCTACTATTTTAACACAAGTACAACTGCACCACCAGATAAACTATAAAAAAAATATATATATATAAATATATATATATATATATACACACACACACACGTACATGGTTCTGAGATGTTAGCATTTGAAGTTTTGGTAAGAAAAAGTTGGGCATTAAAAACTTTAAAATTCCCCCTTTGGTATTACAATATAAATAATACCTATTACTTATTTTACCAATATTTTTATATAACAGTAATTATATTTTCATAAAATATTATAAATCAAATAGAAGTAATTAACTAAAAAATAAGGCTACATATATGATTTCTGAGTTGTGAAGCTACTGATTTGGACTTGAAAAATAATACAGTAACAGTAAACTAGCAGCATTTCAACAAGCATTGCTGTAACAAACACTTGCAAGGGGACGATACGTTCGTAGAAGGTAATTAAGCTACCTAATACTGTATGTAGATAGCACATCATGTGTAATTATAAGAGAGTTATGCAGACAATGACAGCACTCTGTGATGTTTGAAGTAGGAAGTGTACAATAACAACGTCCTAACTCCTACATTACACAACAAGAATCTTTTTTTCACTAATGATGCCCAATGTAGGCTACTATTTCCTCTTCCCTAATATCTATGATAAAACACACAATTTAAGATGTAGAGAGTTGCTATTTTGTAAAATACAATGAAAACCTTCTTAAGAAGTTCCCACTTGAGAAGTTTTCCCCTGTAACAAGTTTCAACAGTTTTTACCAGATCAATACGTACAATACAGGTTTGACCCTTTTAATAAGTTATCACTAATAAAATGTATGCATACATTTTTCAGTCACTTCAGAAATTTTTTATCAGAGTTTTACTGTAATTGCGATTATTACATTTAACTTTTCAACATACTAAATACAGTAGTATATTTGCATAATTTTGGTTCTTATTTCATACTGTAGTTACATTTATTTTTCACTGTTGAAGCTGTCTGTCGAGGGAAAGAAACTTTGGTAATACAGTAGAATCCTGTTATAACATTCCCGGATATAACATTTTCCTGCATATAACATCACTTTTCTTTGGTCCCACCATTTTTCCATAAAGCATAATGCTTTCATTTCCTGCTTATAACAACCCCAATATTTTCATTTCCTGCATATAACATCATTTTTTTCTCAGACAATAACCACAACTAGGGTAAAATGTTTCTTAACTGTAATATTTTACTAAGCTGGAGACTAAAAACAACTGTACAAACCAAATTTATGTCTGGGAAAGTGTCATAAGTGTACATTACTAAAGACTATGATCCTGAATATGACGATCATGAACCTACAGAAGACAAGTGTGAAAGCCTCTATTATACACACAATGTATGTATTCATCATGTTTATGATAGCACAGTAACTACAGCCTCATTTAATCTCACTATAGGCTAATTTACTGTACATAAACTATGAAGGTTTAAGTTACTTCTGTGTAATATACATTTATTGGTGAAAAAATATTGATTCCTGCTTATAATATTTTCCTGCATATAACACTTTTTTTGACAGGTCCCTTGAAAAATGTTATAACAGGGTTCTACTGTATTCAGTGAAGGATTTGTTTTGCCTGCTCCAGTTAAGGGCGCAGTCTACCGCAATTTCCATCACCATTTTTTTATTTTTAATTTGTACCAGATATATTTTTTCTTATTTTAGACACAAAATGTGACTAAATTTTGTTCTTATGAAATTTTTTTATCTCTCATAGTTGTCGAGTAATAGCTTAAGTCATATTTTGCATGTTTCAGTTTTAACGACTACACTAAAACCAACTGATATACCAAACTTTATTAAAAAAAAAAAAAACATTGGATAAAGACATTTCAGGCTACAATGATGTGCTCATGAAATGAAAGAACAAAAATTATTTGAATTTTAAAAAATTGCTGAAACTGAAAATCAAAATTTAAAAAATTCAATAATTTTTTTGAAAATAAAAATTATTTTTATTCTTTAATTTTATGAATATGTCATTGTAGCCTGCAATGCCTTTATCCACTGTGATTTTTTTTAGTTTGGTACATCAGTTGGTTTTAGTGTAGTCGTTAAAACGGAAACATGCAAAATATGCTTTTAACAAGCCATTACACGAAAACTATGAGGGATAAAAACATTTCTTAAGAGCCAAATTTTGTCACATTTTGTGTTTTAAATAAGGAAAAAAATATGTGGTACAAATAAAAAATAAAATAATGATGATGAAAATTGCGGCAGAGGGCCTGTATTTGAGCAGTCATCTGACTGGTAGTGGAAAATCAATGTGAAAACTTTGTAAAGTTTACAGTAATATGTTGCAATGGCACACACTGCCGAGTGTACAACAGAACAGAAGCTGTAGCACAGACACTGCAACTCAACATCACTTGTAGACTGATCACGTTACATTATCCAAGCAGTTCTCATACGGCTTCCTCGGTCATGTCTATGAATACAAATTCATCTAAGGATGCTTGCAGGTGATAATCAAAAGAGTATTGCATTCTATGACGAAGTTAGCAAGCACAGCATGTAAGAAGTGTAACAAAAGGAAAGGGGTTTGTGCTGCGACAGCACCTTCCTTGAAGCATTAGAGACTGATCTCAGGTTTCTGCCACTGTGTGCCCTTGGAATTGTTAGAATCTTCCGTCAAGGCTGTGACGTCAGCCGACGGTCTCGCTCGGTGACGTCTGGAACTGTGTAGTGCGCATGCCTCGACGCTTCGTCGGAGCTCGGGTGTCTTCAGTAGTCTTCGTGTCCCCACCTTTGGCCGGCCTTCCCTCCCTCCTTCCCCGCCTCTGCCTTAGCACCTTGCCGTCTTGTGCTCGTCACTCTTCCCCCAACGCTTCGAGGAGTAGGTTGTGCCTCTCTCGCCATCACCTCAACGCACGCCCGATCGTTTTGTTTTGGTGTTTACTTTAGGGTCGTACTTCCGTGTTACGGTTAGGTAATTTGCGTGTCCACCCTTTGTTGGTTTTGTGCTTAATATTTCCGTGTGTGTTTAGTTTTTGCTTACTTCTTCACCTTCCTATTATTCTAATTGGCCGAGCGGACGTTGATGTGATGGGCGAGAAATGAGAGTCGAGGCGTTGAATTTTCCATTTAATCCGTAGTGTACCACTCCCGGTGTTTTTGGATAAGGCTTACGAGCCCTCATTTATTTGTTAAGGGCTTCGAGCCCGTTTTGCTTGTTTTTATAACGATTTTGTGTAATTTGTAACGTTTGTCATCAGTGCACATTGAGTCAAATACATACGTCGAAACCATGTCACTCTTACGTTTGTTTCTAGTAGATGTTGTCATTCCCACTTGTATTTAATGTGTGTTTGTCTGTGCCTTTTTGTGTACTCCCTTGGAATTGTAGTACCTATGCACACCCCGGGTTTAGCCCGATTAGACCAGGCTTTCAGACGTAGGTCTGATAGATCGTAGTCTGGTTAACTAGTGCCTTGGACGGGCACAGGTTTATGCAGACAAACAACATAAAAATAATCTTGCTGTTATGTTTTTAAGCACTTCAAAAAATTATGATCACTGTTATCATAAATATAACACCCATAATTGAGTTTATTAATTCTAGTTTACTTCATGTACGAAAAAAATTATTTTATGCTGAACTAGGAGTAGCACACTCCTTGTCTGAAATGTATTATTACGGCCAGCGACTTGTGAATGCAGTGATAACCTAGAAGTGTGTGGTTAAATTAGACCTGTGGTGTCTCGTCCGACGTCTGTGACTCTTCTCCGTCCCGCTTCGACGTGTTCGGCCGGTCTCGGCAACCTTCGGCTCCGCTCGTGTCCTCCCTTCCCT
>PNEQ01125699.1:0-19649 GCA_003012365.1 Medauroidea extradentata | reverse complement strand
ACAACTGTAGTCAGGTTCATTCCAAACTAATCGATAACCAAGCTCCACATGAACTCGGCAGTATCCTCATTTTGATTGGCGGCGCACACGCACAGGCCACATAATAATTTTACTTTTTACCAAACTTTCTGTGCGCCGATCCTGTGATGTTTTTTCTGTGCGCGCATTGCAGCGTGTGGCATTTGGAAACTGTGCGTGTTCTATATTTTGTGTTAAATCAGTTGTACCTTTGTTTATACTACAACTAACTTTGAAAATATGCAGTTTTGCAGAGTTAGTATTAATAAGGTTTTATTGGCAACTTGGATTCCAAAGCTTTTCGTTGTAATAATACAAACATTGTGCAACAGTGTTGATGGCAGGATATTAAACGAAGGCTTTATGAGAGTGATAATTGTAATAATAAGCATGCCTCAAGATCGGCCACATCATCAGCCGTTATTTCCTAACGGCAACGCGGCATTCTGTAGATATTAACATGACAATCTGACCGACTCCCTGGCTGGCTCCTTGGTTTTATCTTAAGATGTCAGGTATCCCGACATATTGTCATATTGCCTTCACGCATCCTGATAAATTTTTTTTTGACTCGACAGGTGATACCATAACAGCCGCCATACAAGCCATTACGGTACAATTTCCGTTATGTCAGTTACTGGTTGCCAAGCTTACTGCCACGGAATATGTTTTTAGTCGGTTTCATTATTTCTCTCTTTATGTTTAATGGGGTTTTCGGTATTCCGTTACAATATTTCGAGTTTTAAGCCTCCCCCACGCCCCTTTTCTTTCCCATTTTAAACACTAAAATCCTGGTAGTCGCAAATATGATTAGTAGCTTGCCTTTCAAATTAGGTCACGCATCGCCACTGATATATATATATATATATATATATATATATATATATATATATATATGTGTGTGTGTGTGTGTGTGTGTGTGTATATATAAAATAATAGCTACTATCATATGATACACAAACGAAATTGATACTATATTAATTAAATAAAGCAAGTTAAATCTGTCCAAATATACTTAACTTGCATGTTGTAGTAAATGTGCAATCATTTTAATTAATATATTAAAAATACTTGAACGAACAATATTTCAAAAGGTAAGGGCAATTATGGAACTTCTGATCAGTGCAAGTGAATAAGGCATTTTATCAATGCACATGTGTGTTTAAAATGTCACTGAACTGCTTTGTTTTCCAAAGTAACCAAATCAACTTTGATTTTACAGATATTCTTGCGTGATTCATTTGTATGTTTTATATCAACGTTACACACAACACAAATAAATTTTTTTATCTGCCATCGGCACAAGTTATCGCGTAATTTGCGCGTATTAAAATATCTGCTTTGTATATCAAGAAGGTTCCCAGTTTATGGTTAAGCGTTGCTGGACGTTTTAATAGTTGGTTTTAATTACTAATTAAGTCACAATGAAAGAAACCCCCAACTTTGACGGTTACCGATGTAACATATAATGTTAAATTCATTTGTCAAAGAGGTCCTATAAAATAAAAGTTATTAAAACTGGCATTCCATACATCTACCTTTATCAACTTTTATATTAACGTTCTAATCGCAATTTACACAAATAATCATCTCATCATTTCATTTAAAAATAACACTTACGGTGTAGTGTTAATCATGAATAATGTTATAAATTATGAATGATCATGTGTATTTGATTCAGACTTCTATGCTGCAAATAAAGGATATTTGAACATTACATAAAAATATAACAAAGGTATTTAGAATAGTCTTGAATCATCAGCACCGATAATTGATTTTTGACATGAAAACAACACGCTGTAGTATTGAAAGAATATATATATATATATATACATACATATATATATATATAATGTGATATGGTGAGACGTTCAAAAAATATATACACATTCATTATTTTTTGTTTGCTTATTATGACGATTTTAATGTCATACTGTAAGTTATAAGTTTGGTGTAAGTATTTAACGGAAATAACATAATTTACCTAGAATCTTAAATGTATTGTGCTTCATAATATTACATTGTAGAAAAATAACGACCCAGATGACATTCATACTCTTGTATTATTAAATGATTAAAATTCCAGTGTGAACAATCCATAATTGGTAATGTTCTTATGACTATTAGTAACTTACAATGAGCAAATACTATGATTATTTAAAGTTACATCTCTTTGGTTCCTTTGTTTCAAATAAATATTCTGTTAATAATTTGGTCTTACCTGAATACCACACGGATATCTTATGTTCGCAAACTTCCATTTATCACCGACTTTTATTAACGTAATAGTAGGAATAAACTTGACTTTATATTTTGGGTTTTTGATAGTTACGAATGAAATACACGTTAAATACGTATTTCATTTTTAATATTGTCATTCTTAATACATTGTTTCTGTGGGGAAAAAATAAAAACAATTATATTCCACAAACAGGATTCGAACCTGCGTCTCAAGAACGGTACAAGTGTGTCGTGAGGAGCTCGCTGGGTTGTTGCGATTTCGATGTGTGCCTCTGTATGCAGCCGAAGATACCCGAAGTGGGACATAGACATATTTCTGGCCTGTAGAGAGGCGACATTTTTTTGTGTGGTCGAGTGTACATGCAAAGAATAGTAAAAAACTTGCCGAGATACAAACTGACTTCTACAGATTCCAGTCTTTTTGCTAGGGTAACAGCTCCACCGTACATTGCAGTGCTGACAGTAATACACGCACCACCGCAAGCCGAACAATAGCTGCGTAGTCTGTGCGGAAAAATGTGTACTCTCGTAAGGATACATCATTTGTTGGACGAAAGTGTGTTTCTTGGAGGTAGAGAACTGGGGAGACTGTGATGCGATCAATTTCTTTACTTCCGCAAGGCAGTTGAAGTAACCACGGCAATTCCATTGTAGAAAGGACATCGCAAACATGAGAAAGTTCTTTATTTTCGTTATTTATATTTTTAAAATGTTTAAATAAGTCTAAGCCATTGTTGCCAACTGGAGCATAGTCCACCCCCATATCTGCACCTGACACCTCAGGAGCAGGTTGGCGAGGTGGAAAGAGATAGATGACGGTCTAATTTTTCGCAGCAGGAGCAGCAGAAGTCCGCGGGTATGTTGTTGACTTTGTTGTACTATCCTGTCGCGATAGATGATCTACTTTACTGATTAATTTGGATGGTCCTTTTTGCCAGGTTTTTAAGGGAGCTGGTCTGTTACTAAGTTCCAAGTTCGGGAGACATTGTATCCCGCCTATCGTGGTCTGTTTTATAGGGAACTTCTGCGGTTTTTGTTCAACGACAGACTCCTCAGTCTGTGACGTCACATCGACAGTTTTGGTAATCACATCATTCATCGGTCTCCGAGCTCTGGCTACTGTACTGTAAGAAACAGAGGGACGTGTTCCTTGTTGAGCTTTAAACCTCTTGCGTGCCTCGCCAATTCAAAAAACTTGGTCTGTTGTTCGGATTGTCAGTATGCTCTGCTCTTCTTGCAAAACAGGTATTTCCTTCGACCACACTGGGAGTTTTCCTTCTCAGTTGACAAATGTCAAAGGTTTTCCACATTTATCTTTTTCCCGATGAACTATTTCGGCATATTTTGGGCATATTGCGAGTGATCAGAAATTGTCCGACGAATTGCCGTACCTCAAGCAGTTGTAGCAGCTTAGTGGGGAAGGAATAAACTGTTCCACATGGACATTTACATATACAATTTTCAACATTGCTGGAAGGACTAGGACTCCAAATGTCAGGAAGTAGCAGTTGGAACTTGTACACAGTCAAGATTTTTCTGTGACTCGACGGACATGATTGACACACTGTGCACGGTGTTCATGCTACAGTTCAGAATCAGGGACGTCGACCAGACCGGGACACTAAATGACACCCCTGCTCGAATTTAATGCGATGTGGCGCGTCATATCAACTGTGAACTTCTTTGGTGCCGCGTTAATGATCTTCATTGCCTGCAACCCACGTAACTGGGCGACATTTGATGCCTTGAACAGCAACTCTGATTTGTTCGTAATTTTTCATTTTACAGTCCTTGATTTCACCACTAGCAGCACCACCAATTAATTTTTGGAAGTTCAAAGGGAGACACTATCTCGAACGTGTGCCATTCAGGACCTTTCACTACCAGGAAAAGCTGAGTTGGTAACTTCTTTTCACGAGTAAAATCCATACCACTGTCCGAATCATTACCATTGTCGCTCCTTTGTCGTTTGTATCAGCTGTTGAGGGAGCCACTGTGTGGAATGTTTTTCAAGCCATTGTGAACTTTCGGACTCAACCAGTCGTTCGGATTGGGGGAAGGGGGGGTGTATAAGGAAATATAAGCAAGCAGTTCAACCAACACCTCAAGGTTTTGTGCCATTGGGAGATTGGGAAGTGGACCTACCTCTCACAGACCTGAGCATTATATAGGAGCAGCTACCCTTCGCAGCTACTCACTGCAAATTACTACCACAATAACCCACTGAAGTGTACACTGGGGCAAACTGGGGACGAATCGTGCATCCTGAGCATGGAGAGCTTAATTCCACTACCTGGGAGAACATCCCAGGCTCCCCACTATAGTGGTGCCATTTCAATAGACTTGAAATTGATTACACCGACCCTCTCCGTACAACAGTAACACTTCGTCCAAGCAGGTTTAGTTGCATGGGCAGAGCAGCCATGACAACCCCTACCCTTAGGTTGGCAACAAGTGGTGCTACATTGGTGTACATGGACATCTACATTTGCCTGATGGGCCAGTGAGAAGGGTTCGTTAAACCATCACTAAGAAAGGCACTCCATACTGTCACTCAATTCGGAGACAGCATTCAAAATCGAGGATAGACCTTCATTACGAAGAACACCACCCTGACCTCAAACGATGACCGAGTGAAGCAAGATACGATGGGACCTGGTGAGATGAAAAGAGAAATGGCGATGAGAAAACAGAAGATAAAGAAAAAAAAATACATGTAGGTCCAAAAGAATGTCAGTTCCCGACCTCACCCTTATTAGTCGTCTCTTACGACAAGCACATGTCGGTTGTAGTGGTATTTTATCCCACTACCACTCGGAGGAAATGTTTGATGTTGAACGACAATTTAATGTAAAAGTACTAACAGACTGCTGACCATCCTTTTTTGTAATGAGACCAAGAAATTTCATCGCAGAGGAGCGAAATTACTTATGTTGTATAATAAGTAATTATTTAATATTGAAATATGTATATAGGAAAGCAACGAATTTATTCATAGATACGGTAGTTCTATATTGAATTGTTAGCATTATGTGTGTTTGAAATCTGCTCTGAGGTTAGTTCAGATTGTATTTAGTATGGAATAGTTAAGTTAGGTGAGGAATAAAATAATAATTTTTTTAAGTGCTCCGGTCTGAAGGTCTTCTTCGTGGAATGTCCAAAAACCTGACATTTTCCCAGCATCATATACAAGGGTAATAGCGTATGTGGTACAGTATTTATAAAGATATTGTATTATACTGGCCCCTGTAAAGTAACGTCATGTTATTTACAAACATGTCATGCACATGCAGCCCACACTGATATCACTTGCTGACGAATATGCAGTACTAGCAGTAACCTGACCCCTACAGCTCATGAGCAGCAGCTGGTCCGTGTGTGCTGCTGGCCTTCCATCACGACGCAAGGGACAACTGGTACACTGTAAAAGTTGTACTGTTTCGACAGCACATGCAACCAATGTACCGGCCCTAAATGTTTAGAAGGTCAAAGGCCATACTGATAACTACTTGTATTACAGGGTTGTATGATTGGTAGGACAATGTAAAATAAAACCTAATATATTACTGATATGATGTCAATATATATTAATGTATTTATTATATTAATATATTACAATTGTTTTTACAACATAATAATTGCTTTAAACTATCAACTTTACATTATTAAGGGTTTTACAAGTTTATATTTATTGAAGAATGGAGTCATGTAGTCAATACAGTTGCCAAATTTCATGCGACGATGCCACGTAGCGGGGCATGTTTTCTTTCCAGTTCAGCTCTCGAGCTTATAGAAATATAAACAGGACGTTACCAGCAAAACTGATAAGCCTACTTTCCTCAAAGAGCATAAAATTTATACCTGAAAGTTAAAATCCTTGACGAAACCTAGGAGTATCAATTTAAAATATTTATTTAAACGTGCTGACGTGGTTTCGGCGGTGAAAGTCACATAGGAGAGCCAAAACCTTTCAATGCGGGTGGTCTCTAGGCGAGGGTGCGATGGCTAGGTGGCGGCATGCTCCACTCCCAGGATACAATCCCGAAGCATCGACTGCCGTCTTCCTCGTCGGACTCACCCAACCTCATAAAGGCTAATACAGCGAGGGAAACTAGCGCTACACTGGAGGTTGCTCTTCCACAGTAGGTGTAGCCGCAGATGGAAGGGATGAAGTGACAACAATGGGGTGCTGATACCTCGGACAGGATAGCAAGGGAGTGCCGAGGATAGCAGTTGCGTCGGACAGGGGTCCACAAGGTGAGGACGGGGTTGAGACGGAAACGGGTATCGAGGAGGGGTGTACTAAGGAAGGCTGATCCACCAGGGGACTGTAATGCCAGCCGGACAATGACGTGGCCGTTGAGTACTGTGCCTCATCGAGCAGCGGTGGAAACCTCCCTCTGAATTCAATACACCCCTGTCTTAGGATCCCTAATCTCCAGTGCCTTCTGTACCAACTTGGCAAACTCCTGTCGGGCCCTCAACTTCCTACCTGACCTCTTAGGTATAGCCTGACTGTGGCTCAGCTGAAGATGGAATGATACGGCTAGCTGATTATTGGAAACGGGTATCCCGTAGGATCGCCTGTCGTGGCATGAAAAGCCTTAATGCGGTGGCACTATTGTGGGCGCTGGGCAGGCAGACTTGTAGAGGAGCGCTAGAAGTGCGCCTCAGCACGTCCTTAAGCCTTTTCACCTCTCTTAGTCAAGACAAGACCCGACACCGCTTGGAAAGAGCACAATGTATTCGTGCTACCTCCAGAAGGCGTATGTAGAAAATCTGGAAGGCTCGCGGATTATGCCTCCTCCCAGTCGTAAGATGATTATGATGACCCGATATCAAACTCCCATTGCGATCCTATGTGATGCAGGAGTCCAAGGTGTCTTGCAGGTGGACGGGTTTGTCAAAATGGAAAGGTATGGTGAAGGAAGGAAAGAAAGGAATGATGTGCTGCATTGTTTATTGGCATACACCAACAATGGAATCTGAAACACCCTGTGCTTAAGAAGCCTGAAGGGCATGTACGAATGGAACCGAAGAGCACTAGCTTCCGTGGGGAGAGTGATTGATCCAGGTGACGACGCCTCGGAAAGCGGCTCTTGGTTGACGAAGCTGGACAGCTGGCATAGAAGGCTTTCACTGTCGTGATGGGCGCTTCTGGAAGGGATCCGTCGGTCGCTGGTCTTCCAGGCCTGGAGTTGTAGCTTGTGGCAGTGATGAGGGTAGAGAAATCTACCGCAGTTGAACCTTTCAGTGATAGCAGGGGTACTGCTCAGAGAGAGTAGCAGACAGGTCGCTACTCGGAGACGAACTGCTCTTTGGGGGCTCGTGCTCCCTCTTTTATACCCTTCTCAGGGCGGTCTGTGGTGATTGGCCGGCCGCTCGCCTAATGAAGAGACTGCTCGGGCGCGAAGGGTTGGTCCTTCCCTCCACTGTGGTCTCTGTGCTGCAGGTAGCATGTCTACAGGCGGCAAAACGTCTCGTAGAAAAATACGTTAGAATATTCTTGTCCAGGGTTTTTGTGAACGAAGGATAACTAACGATGGGTTATGTAGGCTTTATATTAAATATTTGGAGTCAGGTTAGAGTGCACCGACGTGTGCGGGGGTAGTAAGGGTAGAAAGGATTAACAATAGGTGCGGAAATATGGAATGTGCAGGATGAAGAAGCGGCTTCACAGCTCAAGACGCTGCGAGCATGCGTCAAACCCCCCTGCTCGAACAGCCGATGCCTCGTCCGGACTGTTCTGCTCCATGTTCTTCGGGTGTAGATTCTTGAAGCTCTCATCTCTCTCTTTGAAGGTGGATGTCCTCTCTTAGCCTAGCCTCATGCTCTTGGAGATGACCCTCAGCCTAAGGTACACATGTGGTACCCTGTATTGATGTATTGAACTCTCCAATGCAAAGCTAGCTATCTTGGGGAAGGAGATTCAATGAAAATATGTGGTTGCTAGTGCTCTTTTACATAGTGGAAACTTTACATGTTGTTGGCTTTACTTACATTAGACAGGCACCAAAATCGGGTGATACACTCGTTACATAAATCTGCAACTTGAAAATACAACATGGTTAGACTCTGGTTGACACTAAAACATATTTCTCACTGGTATTTACAATTTACAATGGCAGCTCTTCGTCCCATTTTAAGAGATATTCCTCATGCCCATAGTCTATATTTTGTGGGCTCGTATTGTTGCTGCATTTGGCAAAACACAACTTAATTTATACATGAAAGAACAGAGTCGTCTATACAGGTATTTACTGGCATATTTAGACAAGTGGTGTAGAGTAGCTTGTTCCTACATTAGTTAATTAGCTCTCGTCATTAGCAATGGTATCAGGGGATGTGTAGGTCAATTCCCAGGGTATGCTACTCAACTGGACTACAGCCAATGTATTGTGGCAAGAAAAGACAACATAATACCCAGTACTGAGATGACATAACTCCTGCTAAGGCAACAGTATAGTGGTTTCTTACATGGACAGCTCACTTGCTTACCGGTTCCTCGTCATGGAAATTATCATGACACCTAACCTGACTTGAAATTGTTGCATGACAGGAGATGTATCTCGAAGCAGATTCTAGATACAACAAAACAAACAGGCAAATTACTTGGCTCCGAAATTACTGACTTTACTGAGGAGTCTGCTATTCTAATTCAATTGTTAAGCTATGTCAATTTATTGCTGAGGCTGAAGGGTTAGTGTCGGGTTCAAATCCCATTGGAGCTCCTCAACTGAACTACTGCCAGCGTATTGTTGCTACGGTAAAATGAGATACATAACCACAAACAAAAATCACACATCTCTCTTGCTTAACAATAATTGTAGAACTTACTTGCAGGATGTTGCGGTGATGTAGCACTGTCTTCTTTCTGGCATCCACGGGCATTCGGCATGGGGGTTACTCTGCATTCAACTTACAATTAAAAGGGTTCGTAGCACTAACTAAACCTAACTTATTACTAGGGTACCCAAAACAAAGCTAACCTGGCCCGTCGCACTGGTTGGGTACTCACTGGCGTAGCACTTGTTTGGATGCATTCAGTGGGCTGGATGACGGTGCAGCGAACGCTGCGGCATCCGTCAACAGCAACAGTGTCTGTGCAATGAACGGGTAAAAAAGACTCTAGGCCTTTTGCATGCAGTGTCTGTCCTCTCTGCTGTTCTACTGGGCGGGTAATGATTTACACCACGAGGTCTCACAGTAGCATGCAGTTTGTTGCTCTGGTGGTCCTCGGCAGCTTTTCCACAGCTGGATACATTGCGGCGGTGGAACGTATTTCCTCTCAGCCTGGGAAGAAGAGGGTGCTTTGCTGGGTGGCTGCGTCTGAATGGGCAGCGGTATCTGCATTGGAACGGGCGGCGATTGCTGCGGCTGTGCGGGTGGTGCTGTAGGCGAGTCTGCGGTGTTCTCTTGATCTGGACTGGCCGACCGGGAGCAGGGTGGCTTCCTGCATGTACTGGGGCTCGAAGTTCAGAGTGGAATCTGGCCGTTGGATCTCGTCTGTCACCTGGTTGCTCGTCCTCCCGAGGGGTGGTGTAGGCATGGATGGTGGAGCTTGTGCCTGCTTTCGGCGTGGAGGAGGTTCCATGCTTACTCCCTCTTGTTCGTTGAACAGAGTTTGGTTTGCCGGGTTCGAGCTTAGAAAGCTAGGTGGAGTTGGGGCTGGTTTGGTGTCAGTGATGCTCACTTTGGTTATCTTTCCCCAGTCATCTCGCACCCAAAGAGTGTTACCTCTCTGCTAAATTACTTCTTGGGTTCCTTCCCACTTAGGGTAAAACCCTGCGTGAAAGTGGGCACCTTTACTGCTGAGCGGGTGGCTGCACGTATATACGTAGCCGCTCTCTGTGGCTTGTGCTGGCCTGGAGTTTTGTCTGGGCATTTTCTTCTGCAGGTAACATTGTTGTCTGTCAGTTGCCCGTTTTCTCCGTTCATTGGCATTTTTGCGGACATCCTCTGCTGTAGGGATGTCTGTGGATTTCTCTTCCCATTCCCACTCTCGTGAGTGGGAGATGATTCTTCCGAATAGCAACTCACTAAGGGTCGCTCCGGTTGCATCGTTGCGACGGTGGCGAAGGGTTACCAGGATTTCGTGAATGTATGCTTGCTAGTTCTGGTGATCCTGCTGCATTATAACCTGTAGGCCCTTCTTTATTTCTTGGCTCCGGCGCTCGGTCGGATTTCCTTGCCTGTGGTATCCTGGGGCGGTCCAGGTTTCAGTGCCCCATCTGCGTGTGGCGGCAGCCAATTTTCCCCCTCTGAATTGGACTCCATTGTCTGTCAGAATGGCTTTTGGGTATCCCCATCTAGGGAAAAATTCTTCGTCCAATTTTCGTATGATGGTGGTTGTTTCGGCATTCGGCAGAGGATAGGCTTCTACCCATCTGGAGAAGAGATCAGCAGCAACCAGCGAGTATCTCTCCCGGCGATGCGAGGTGGAATATGGCCCCATCAGATCTATGGCGACCGTGTGCCATGGTGTGGTAGGTCGTCGTGGGTGTGGAGCGGCTTGCATTTTCTATGTGCCTTTGTGATGGCACATAGTAGGCACTGAGAGACATAATTTTTAACATCGTAGCATAGGCCATTCCAGGTGAATCTCTTTCGTATCTGTCTCAGGGTCTCCGTAGTTCCTGAGTGGCCTGCTTGAGGGTGGTCGTGGTAGTAGGCACGTAAATTGCTTCGTAATGTGGGTGGTACCCAAAGCTTCCATGTAGGTCCGTCGCTTTCATCTCGTGCCCATATGTAGCCTCCCTCGTCACTGTAGGTTTGGAGGTTGGCTTGCACGTTCTTGTGTATGTCTGGGGTCCTGACATTGTTTACTGGCGAACTGTTGCCATTCAAGAGTGGCTGTAATGGCTTGTATCACATCTTCGTTATTACCTGTTGTCTTTCTCGTGGATTCTTGGTACCCTGATGCTCTGTGCTTCGCCTGGTCGTTTACTTGGGCTGGCCTGACTTGGTTTGGTTTTTGGCTGTTGGTTGGCTGCGGCAAGGTAGTGCTGATTGGGCGTCTCCAGGAAATGGACTGCCGTTGCTGGGTTCCCCAGTAGATTCGTTCCTGTCCACAGTCAATGATGACAGCTTGATCCTCCAGCCAGGGATGTCCCAGGATTACCTCTTCTAACATGCAGTCAGCAGCAATGAAGGCGATGTTCAGTTACCGGTCTCCAATCTGGACAGGTAAGGTAACTTCCCCTGCCACTTGAAGTTCCTTCCCTTCCTGCGCCATTCATACTGGTTCGAATCGAGGCATGATCTTGCCTTGTACTATCTAAGTATGGATGAAGTTTGCAGTGGCAACAGTGTCAAGAACTGCCATTTGTTTTCGGTCTCTCAGGTGTATTGCTATCCTTGGAAATTGTCGAACTGTGGTTGGTCGCGTTAAGGTGGTGAGTTGTGGAACCCCTTGTGGCATGTGGTTTACTGTGTTGTTTTCGGCTTCCTTGTTTCCCGACGGAGGTTTGGTGTCACCAGACTTGAAGTTGTCCCTGGTATTCCTGGCTCCAGCATTTCTAAACTTGGCTTGGTATACTTTGCAGTCTTTGTGGAAGTGGAATTCTGGACAGTGCCAGCACTTTGGCAGTGATGTTTTGCTTGGCGAAGGTGGTGGTGGTGGTGCACCTGTCTTACTCTCAAACCTAGCTGGTGCGGCCTCTTTGTGGGATGCCCTGGTGGCACTCTTCACTTGTTTCTCTTCTGCCATGTCTTACTCTCTGATCTTGGCACGATGCACTAATTCTTCAATTGGACTAGGCGTCGGGTCTCTGAGATGGTGTTTTATTTCGAGCTGTAACCTCAGAACATTCCTCTCTACAGCTTCATCTTCGGTGTGGATTGGCTGTAGCCGCTGAAGAAGCATCACTTTCCTGCATATGAATAACTCTGCTTCTTCCCCTGGTTTATGGTAACGGGTGCAGAGTTCTTCGGTTAGCCACCCATTACGGTTTTGCCTGAGAAGTGCGCTTGGAGGCGGGTGGAGAATTGGTCCAGGTGACGATGAATTAGCCATATTTCTTCCACCATTTTTGGGCTTCTCCCTCTAGTTGTAGTTTGGCTTTCGACAGCCACACCGAGGTTGGTAACTTGGTAAGCCTGAACTCTTGCTCGCAGGCGGCAATGAATTGTTGCGGGTCTGCGTAGGGTTTTCCTGCATATTCCACTAACATGGGCTGGGTGACAGACTGTGAGCCTCTGTCTTGGAACGAGGTGTCTAGGATGGATTCCGGTCGAACTTTCTCTCTGCAGGTGTGGCAACGGAAGTAAAGCCCTATCATGTTCCTTGGACGGTCTGCCCATCCTAAACATACGCAGTGGAAACTCTGTCGGCATGTGAAGCAGGTGACCCTGTGGTGGCCTTGGCCAAAACATTCAGGATGGACACATCTCTCTTGTCTTTGGCAACAGGCACAGCATCTATTTTCAAGACCTTCTGTGTATCGGTCTTCTTCTGCCCAACCTAGGCACTTATAGTGGTAGCTGCACCTGCAGTGGGCACATTCTATGTGGTGTTCCTCTTCTCCAGGGCAGTCGGGTGTATTGCAAATGGTGATGATCACCTTCCTGTAGATGTGTTTGGATGGTAGGGTGCCAGAAAATGTTGTCTGCACTTCTCCAAGTAGTAGTTGTGTTTTCAGGGGTTTCCCTTGGTACTTTTCTAGTGCCATCTTGCAGATGTTCGATGTCTAAGCTTAACAGGTAGCCTCCTTGACAAAACTACTTGGCGACTTCAAAACTAGGCCCCGCAGATGGGCACCAAAACCTCTTGATGTAGTTTCAGCGGGAAAGTCACGTTGGTGAGTCAAAACCTCTTGACGCGGGTAGTCTGTCGGCGAGGGTCGCGATGACTAGGTGGCGGCATGCCCCACTCACAGGATGCACTCCCGAAGCATCGACTGTCGTCTTCCTCGTCGGACTATCCCCACCTCGTAAAGGCTATTACAGCGAGGGGAACTAGTGCTGCACTGGAGGTTGCTCTTCCAAAGTAGGTGTAGCCGAAGGTGGAAGGGAAGAAGTGGCAACAATTGGGTGCTGATACCACGGACAGGATAGCACGGAAGTGCCTAGGTTAGGAGTTGCGTCGGACGGGGGTCCACAAGGCGTTGATAGGGTTGAGATGGAAACGGGTATCGAGGAGGGGTGTACTAAGGAAGGCTGATCAACCAGGGGACTGTAGTGCCAGCCGGACAATGGCGTGGCCGTTGAGTGCTGTGCCTCATTGAGCAGCGGTGGAAACCTCCCTCTGAATCCAATACACCCCTGTCTTAGGATCCCTAACCTCCAGTGCCTTCTGTACCAACTTGGCAAACTCCTGTCGGGCCCTCAACTTCCTACCTGACCTCTTAGGTATAGCCTGACTGTGGCTCAGCTGAAGATGGAATGATACGGCTAGCTGATTGTTGGAAACTGGTATCCCGTAGGATCGCCTGTCGTGGCATGAAAAGCCTTAATGTGGTGGCACTATTGTTTGCGCTGGGCAGGCAGACTTGTAGAGGAGCGCTAGAAGTGCGCCTCAGCACGTCCCTAAGCCTTTTCACCTCTCTCAGTAAAGACAAGACCCGACACTGCTTGGAAAAAGCGCAATGTATTCGTGCAACCTCAAGAGGGTGTATGTAGAAAATCTGGAAGACACGCGGCTTACGCCTCCTCCCAGCCATAGGATGATTATGATGACCCGATATCTAACTCCCGTTGCGATCCTATGGGATGCAGGGGTCCCAGGTGTCTTGCAGGCGGATGTGTTTGTCAACAATGGAAAGGTATGGTGGTGAAGAAAAGAAAGGAATGATGTGCTGCGTTGTTTATTGCCATACACCAACAATGGAATGTGAAACATCCTGTGCCTAAAAAGCCTGAAGGGTGTGTAGGAAGGAACCGAAGAGCACTAGCTTCCGTGAGGAGAGTCACTGATGCAGGTGACGACGCCTCGGAAAGAGGCTCTTGGTTGACGAAGCTGGACAGCTGGCATAGAAGGCTTTCACAGTCGTGATGGGCGCTTCTGGAAGGGATCCGGCGGTCGCTGGTCTTCCGAGCGTGGAGCTGTAGCTTGTGGCAGTGATGAGGTTAGAGAAATCTACCGCAGTTGAACCTTTCAGTGATAGCAGGGGTACTGCTCAGAGAGAGTAGCAGACAGGTCGCTACTCGGAGACGAACTGCTCTTTGGGGGCTCGTGCTCCCTCTTTTATACCCTTCTCAGGGCGGTCTGTGGTGATTGGCCGGCCGCTCGCCTAATGAAGAGACTGCTCAGGCGCGAGGGTGTGGTCCTTCCCTCCTCTGTGGTCTCTGTGCTGCATGTAGCGTGTCTACAGGCGGCAAAACATCTCGTAGAAAAATACGTTAGAATATCCTTGCCCAGGGTTTTTTTTTGTGAACGAAGGATAACTAAGGATGGGTTATGTAGGCTTTATATTAAATATTTGGAGTCAGCACCGACGTGTGCGGGAGTAGTAAGTGTAGAAAAGCTTAACAATAGGTGCGGAAATATGGAACAGGCAGGATGATGCGGCGACTTTACAGCTCAATACGTTGCGTGCATGCGTCAGTATAATATACAAAATACACAAAATATATGTCAACTTGCTAAATAATATGCGAGTACCAGCTTAATAAAATTGGGGAAACTATATTCTGAGGTGTTTTTCTATCATAAAGATAAAAAGTCACAATTTTCTAAATATTACAAATGAATAAATGAGATATGTAAAAGTAAAATCAGTCTTGTATGAGGTATGTGTGCCAAGTTTGATAGAATTCAGAAAAATATTTCTTAAAATATGCATTCCTATGCTAAAAATATAAAAATGACCGACATTTTTTTAAAATGATCACAGGGTAATCGAAATACACAAAAGTCAAATCATTTTCGTATGTAGTACATGTGAACCACGTTTGATGAAATTCTGAAAATAATATGTCCAAAGATATGTAACACTTTGGTAAAAATATTTGATTGCCACCTTTTTGAAAATATGAACACAGGATGAATGGAATACTCAAAAGTAAAGTCAGCTTTGTATGCACTATATGTGTCCCAATTTTAATGAAGATCTGGAAATATTTCCTAAGATATGGGACTCAATGCTTAAAATGATAAAGATGACCGACATTTCGAAAATATGAGCACAGGATGAACGAATTACACAAAAGTAAAGTCATCTTTAATTGTAGTATATGTGTACTGTGTTTGGTAAAATTCAGAAAAAAAAGACATTTCATAAGATAAGTTATCCCACACAGCACACAAAATTTCAGTTATGTTTTAGACATATCTCTGTACCTTACTATCTTTCTGCTACATAATATAACTTTTACAAGCTATCATATACATATCTTTAATATGTTGTAGTAAGATAGTTACTAAGCTAAATTATGTTTCGTTCAGTTATGTTTCAGTCATGTAACTATTGTTTTATTCCCATAATGCCCTGTTTAAGATGACATCTTGACGTCATGTGTGGCATCGTGTTGTGTGCAAATGGCAGCGATGAAGGCGTTCGTGTACTAGTATCTTACAGAAATAAATTTTTTTTATTGTAAATGTAGTATTGAGGAAGGTAAGGAGATGTTATAATTTGTCTAATTCATAAAGTTTTCAATTACTTGTTTTCAGAAAAAAATATCTTTCAGTTATGTTCCCGACATATGTTTGCAAATTTAACCTTACTGTCTTTCACATAAATAACAAATTTCAAGCTGGAAGCTGCCAGTGCCATTTACTGATTCACGTTCCTTTTTTATTAGGTTTCCGATTTTATTTAATTAGTTATGTCCTTACGATGCTGATTGTTTTTAATGACATATATAGCTAATTTGCCCAAGGCAAAGCATAGCAGTTAGGCCCTGTACGTATCCGTGCATTGTAGAATGAATATTATTATTTTATTCTGCTGGTCCGTTCCACTTGCGTGTTCCGCGTACGTTTTCTTACGTATCCGTGTTGTCATTGTAGAACTGGCCTTTAAAGGCGTGCCGAATATGTGTTTAAGTTATGCGTAGACTTTATATTTTTGTTTTAATGCATTTTATTTGTAAGAGAA
Organism: Medauroidea extradentata; assembly: GCA_003012365.1. Classification (NCBI taxonomy): domain Eukaryota; kingdom Metazoa; phylum Arthropoda; class Insecta; order Phasmatodea; family Phasmatidae; genus Medauroidea; species Medauroidea extradentata. The sequence continues at coordinate 3,351 of PNEQ01125699.1, read as the reverse complement.
GCTGATTCTTAATGTACTCTGTTCTGGCCTTGATTGTGACGGGTAATTTGTCAACAAGTAAATAAATAGGTCAAGTTTGTTTACATTTTGGTTTGTGCTTACATTTTTAACTTTCACGTTAAGTTTGTATCTTTATCTAAAAAAAAAATCGTGTTCAGTGAGGTTATGTATGAGTGAACATAAATTCTGGACCCACAAGGTGTGTTCGATTCAGCATGCATGTTTAAAATCTCAAGAGTTAGAAGAGTCGCGAGGTCAATAGGTCGGTAATTTTTCAGAGTAGGGCCAATTAGTTAAAAAAAAAACATCGAAATATGTTTTAAGGGTTTTTTCCTAAACATTTTTCACTGTCACATAGCTATATTTTCACTTTGTGTGGTCCTTAAAAGACAGAATTGAAGTGATATCTTAAACTAACCTAACGCAAACTAACCTAGTAAGAATAACAAAAATGACGTTAACTAAGCATTATCCTGAATTCCTGATAACGGTGGATTCACAGTTGTGTGGCATGGCTCGGATGTTTAAACGAGCACCGAGGTACCTAGTGTTTCCGAGCCCACTGTAATCAGGAGGTCCCGTCGCCTTAAGCCTCTGTGCACAATAGTGTCACGCTAAACCCTGACTTTCCTTTTTTCACAGTAGCGCGATTGACGCGACGCGAATATTTAGATTAGACATCTCTTCTAATCAGAAACTTTGCTGCATCTGCCATGTTCGTCGAGCCGGCTTGTGATTAGCTTCTGGGGAAAAAATCACGGAGCGTGTTTTGGATTATTGTACAGTCAGCATAATGCGAAACATGCGTCCGGCACAATCTTTTTCACTAGCCATTCAGAAGCCGGCTCGACAAACGTGGGCAACGAAAAAAAGTTTCTGATTAGAAGAGTAGTCTAACCAAAATATTCATGTAGCGTCAACCGTGCTTCTGTGAATCCACCAGTAGACCTGAGTACAACGACAAATATATTATTGGAAAAAATGTAAAAAATTAAGCGGCTCCGAACCTAACTTAACCTAGGATTTTCGCATAGAGATTTAAATTACCCTTACCTAAACTAACCCAACCTAAATGAAGCTATTCATATTGTAGCCTATAATGAAATCTTCGTGTACATTTGCACTAACCTTTACTAAACTATTTGTTTTTAAATGTAAGTTACTAGCTCGTTTTGGAAGCAGATAACTTAATAATTGTCGACAACTCAGTAAGTGAAGATTAGCCTTATGATGAAGCCACTGGCCAATTTAACTATTCAATCTCACACCACTACGTACCATGCGAAACAAAAATGACGTAATAATAGGCGGGAAGTTCCTGATTTTACGAAATATCAATATGTTCAGATAATATCTGCTATTTAATTTAGGCCATCTCACGACATTGAAAACCACAACCTACGTGGAAAATAACCTGACACCACACCACGACCATCCAGTTTCGTACTCCTTAATGAAGTAAAAATTCAAAACGAAATAAATTAACGGAAAACTTACTGCGCAAATGTACAAACAGATGCTCAGTGAGAAAATGGTGCCCCTCTCCTAATAAAACTTGACATTGTTGTCGTCGCCAACAATTTTAAAATGGCATCATCTGAGAACTAACTGCTTAACTTAGAAATTGCCACAGTAAAAAAGAAAAAATTATATTTTATCTGCACAGAAATTGAATTTACGTAATATTATAAATATGTTATGTTTAAAAATTGCTGTATTTTATGTATTTACGAAACAACAGCAATGTTTACAGTATGAGACAGAAAAATTCTCAAAACAGAAAAAATAAAGTTTTTTAACCATAACATTTTATCAAATAGGATGATGTAGTACACTGAAATGAATATCATTCATAAATAAACCACTATTCTACCATAACCCTTGGGAATTTAAATTTTGCCAAAGTGGCGAGAAATTAAGTTTATGGATTTCAATTTATTTTCTTTACAATGTGTTAGGATATCAATACAAACAATTTTTACTAACAAACTATCCCTCTACTACTTATATTTTAGAGGCTACAGATCCAGTAAGTAGTTATTTTGAACTTTTACAGCAGGGGATTGTAAAAATTACACTACTCTTTCCTGCTACCAACTGAATGCTAAAAGTGGCGGATATTTTTGCTATCAAACAGCTGATCATAATTTTGTCTGCCACATGGCCACTACTAAATTTGATAATGAGGCAGATTATCAGCCAATCAGAAGCCCAATAATTCTAATTTGAAAACACTACTTCTATTCACCTCTTGTGTCACGTGTGTCCCTGAACTGTGATTCCTGTATTAGTGCTCTACATTTTCTCTATGAACATATTATGTAGGAGTAAATGACTTTAGCCTTATATTTTTAAGTAACAATTTATATTTGTACAGATTAAGCATAAGTTACTTCTTAGACATGTTGTGAATAATAGTCTTGTGGAGACAATTTACAGTATTTTGTGTGGTATATCCAGTACTATAGGCTAAGTTATAATTTGGAGTAAGTTAACTGATGTTAGGTAACTTAGCTATAAAAACTATTAACTTGACTTACCTTTCATGTGTTTAACGAATAATAACAGCATATTATACCCCTTAGATTTACGCACAAGTAAAATTTTATTTTTGTTTCTTCTCACTCTATTAGTGATAATCACCATTTATAGCTGTAAACGATTATTTGACTTGTAGACCACAGTTATTGTAGCCATTAAAACATATTTTGACATTTGAACAGTTACAATATAATGATAAACCTGACACATCAGAGAGTATAAACATACTCGTAAAAATACTCATCTTGCACCGTAATCATTAGACACTTTTTGAAAACTGTCACAATAATGAAAACACGAAGGTTGACCCGTAATTATATAGATTAGTGCTATGTTAACTATTTTTTTTTTCAATTTAAAGTTCTTCCGTCCGATAGTTGGAGCATTTACCTTACTACACTTACTTGCTTAAGATTTTTTGTTTTAACTATCAATTACTCAGAACAATTACACTGCACATAACAAATAGTTTTCTTTCTTTCGGAACAATTACACTGCACGTAACAAATTGTTTCTTCTTAGTTATTATTTGCTATATTTGCCAAATTATGTGCACTAACTTGACTTCATAATAATGATGTGCCATCAATTACAATTGTGGTACTGTATTGGTATTGTTACAAGTTTGAAGAACACAAACTTTATATGTGGGCAATTCCCATGAGTTCTTTGGGATAGAGGTCTTATAATTACAAATAAAAGAGTTAAATTAAGTACTGGATTTAATAGCTCACAAAGCTACGAAATACACAAAACAGTAATCAACTAGAACTCTCACAACACAATTAGTTATGCACACAATTACTCCTG
>PNEQ01125698.1:0-19648 GCA_003012365.1 Medauroidea extradentata | reverse complement strand
TATATAACGTACACTGAACAACATACATTATTGTAGTAAAAGATTAGTACTTACTCTACTCAGTTGCAGATAAAAATTCTTCGCCACAAACAGTAAATTATGCAATGGTTCCTTTTCCAACGCGGTACCTTTGTCAATAAATCTCCACACACGTTGTATGCAAAACGTATTTGTTGCTGTGTCTTCAATCAGCAAAATTGAACTACCTAATACACGCTATCCACGAGAGTTACATACTGTAAAACGACCTTAAAACACACACTACATATCACTTCTATTACGCCGCGAAGCATTCTTACTTGTAACGGTCATTTGTACCACAAACCGTCAAATTTTCCCTGAATACGCACAGCTACTGCCACGAAAACACGTGTTATAAGCGTGACAGTTTTTCTACAACTGAATTTGCAGCCTAAAGAACAGAAGCGCAACGTATTAGCGCTAGTTTCAATGTATATCGCTAGGAACGCTAGTTCCATGTAAACAAGCATCATGGCGAAAACGTAAAACACGGGAGTCGGACTTAGAATTTGGACGAAAAACGGAAAATTTCAAAGTAAGTGAACTACAATTTTCTTTACGTTCGACTCATTTTCATCACTGTAGAAACATTTTTTATTAAGAAACTTTACCTGTAAAACCAATAGTTTAGTCCCTACGTGATGAGTAGCTACTCTTGATATTTACCAAATAAATAAATAAATAAATAAAACATAACCTTAACTTAAACTTACAAAGTCTTACACAGTATACTATTCACAAAACTGAGGTAACAATAACTACACAGAACTGAATTTGTAATATGTTTATTTTATGTCCGCATATGTTTACTTTAACGTTTTAAAATTTATGTATTTGGTTTGTGAGCCAATTACTCGCTACCTGCACATTTTCGTCAATTGTTTTCATCCTGTATTTACGATTTTTTCTCGTTCCTAAATTACTAAACGATTGACAGAGGTATTTATATGATTTACATGCCACATAAACATACACACTAATACAAACAAACAATTTTTCGTAAGCTTTGTTTTTCTGGGCACATAAACTTAATTAACCCTAAGCAACACCCTGCCACGCCCCTTTGTTTTGATGATGGAAAACATGGCCAACACAAGTTCAATTGAGCTTCTGCCAGAATGCGCTTCCGCCCCTCTTTGCTGTATCTCGTTGGAGTTGCTACTCTTTGAGTTTATCCTTGAGCGGAAATATAATATTGTTTTCAATGACGTCAAGTTTAACGACGTTCCTTTTTGTTGTCGCTCACTATGGCGTCCGGAGTAAGTGGTTGTAAATGTTTAGTAATCATTTATTGTTAATTGCATCTGTTGTTTTAAAATCAGATTTTGAACTTATTATTGTAATTACACTTTTATCTAAACCCATTGTTGTACTCTTTTTCTAGACACTGTACGCGTATCGTGAAAATTTTCGAGCAGTCAAAGTGCTGGTTGCTGCACAATATTCTGGTGCCAACGTGAAACTGGCACCGGATTTTGTATTTGGCGAAACAAATAAGACTGAGGCCTTTTTGAAGAAATTTCCATTGGGGAAGGTAAGCTATTGATTTACTAAGTATAGTTTTGAATTTACTTCGTGAGTTATTTTTTTAGTCGTGTGTAGTACAACATGTGTCAACGGTTCTATCAGCAGATGTTTTTTTTACAGGATATTTGATCTGCAGAATGAATAACCCGTGTTTTAGTAATTCAAACTGTTCCTCTGTATGTGAAGTGATGTCTGTGGTAGAGAGATTTTATGTGCTCACCAAATTATGTAACTTAGATTATTTCGAATTCTTTGTCATTTTATTGCACCTCAAATTCCAGAAGAATAAATTCATTGGGCTGCATACTGTGTGTAATATATAGTGTGTGACAAGTATTTTTATGTTAAAGGCTCCACATCATTTGATTTCACATAGAAAACAGCATACAGAAAGTTAAATGCTGTTATCGCGTAATTCTTGCTGTACACGTGCACAGAAAAATAACAAATGATGGTCTGGAAGTAAGCTCTTGAAATTTCTATGCGAGTGCACAGTGTCCGGCCAATCAGAAAGTTTCAGTGAAAGTTAGTTGATAATTGAAACTTATGGGGGTAACTTATGCAGATATTTGCGCTGAAGTTATTTTAATTGGTAGGAGATGGGTTCGAAGCTTTACGACTATTGTTTCAGTTTTAATAAAATGTATTTCCTTGATTTTGTACTGTAAAACAAAAAGCTTGTAGAAGTCCTCATTACAATTTGCATGAAGCTGCATGATGTGATGTCGCACCAAACAAGCCAATCATACTTACAAAGCTCGCAATGAGTGATATCTAACCAAGCGACGAGGCTGGCTTGCTGCCTGGAGATATCGCCGATGACATCAGAGACAACAGCCAATGAGAAGCAAGAATGCAGGAAATAAGTGTAGTGTTTGTAAAAGAGAAAATAAATGTTAAGTGCAGAGATAAAACAAGGGATGGAATATTGGCCTGGATATATATATATACATATATATAATGTATTTCTAACTGCCTCATATAAATGTAACCTGATATCCTGCCACATATTTTGTTTATATGTATTTGCTTACCAAAATTCACAGTGGCAGGGTAGATTAGCCAAGTTTTTACGAAGTGATTATGAAAACTTAGTTACTTGGGTAGGGCAGGTTCTCTTGGTCATGGGACCATATTTTGTTGATTTCTAGGACTTGATAATGTCCACAGTGCTATTCAATGTTCTAAAATGATGGTGACTAAAAGAAGTGCATAATATATATTCTACATGATAAAAATTTTTAAGTGCTTCACAGTTTATTATGTACGTGTATTGCATGTAAATTCAAATATATTAGCTATAGTGGGTAACTGAGAAGCTATCGTTTAATTTCAAAAATGGGTTTATAGTAAATATCAAGAGTAGCTACTTGTCGTGTACCGGCCAAACTATTAGTTTTAAACATATAGTTTACAGATGAAAAATATTTCTAGTGATGTTTTAAATAGTCTTACGTAGATAAATTATTTTGTTTAGGCTAGGTTAGTTTGTTAGGTAACCTAAAGCCCAGTACACACGGGCTTCTTTCTTGTACAAGGTGAACACTTTCTTGTTCACCTCGACTTGTAGTGAACTTGTATCGTGTGAACGTCCACCGAGCATACTAGTGACTAGCATACAAGGACGTGTATACTAGCTAGTGGAGGATAGGGATGGTTTTTTTTTTCATTATCTTTCTTGTACTAGTCGAATATAAACATACCATTTTTATGCATATGTACTTAATGTGCGAACTTACGCCTGCAGGGGATGTGGATATCCGGGTCAAAAACAGCGAAAACGGTTCCAGTAAATTAAATAATAACTATTGAAAACTAAAGATGGCTGGTGCAAAACTGATTGACCCGGGTAAACAAAAACACTTCTAGCTCCTTGACGCGTCTAATTCCGACTGACTGGAAAAATTGTGTCCTGCTCCACCAAGCCAGCCCTGAGAGGGGGGGGGGATGACTTTGCGCGGTGCAAAGTAGTCCAGATACAAACACATTAAGTAAAATGAAATTACATAAGATACAATAAATACAAAACGGACACTGGAAAAATTGCAGAACATATTAAAGCATTACTGGTAATTTTTGGAATGTTTTAGCTTGGAATATTGTTCCTGTTGCATCATGTTCAAGCGGAAGGATACAACACGCATAGCTGATGCAACTGAATAATGGTGATTGAAAATGAACGACAAATATTAATATACATATTGAAAAACATTGGAACAATTAATAGACACTTGAAAACGTAGTAATGTAAATTTATTTCCTGTGGGTCCAGGGCACTGCTGTAATTGTGTTAGTTACTGACGTGTGAAAAACATACAGAATAAGCAAACACTGAAACCATTAAACAAAAACACTGAACTTTATAATTACACTAAAGAAACACAACACACTGCAAAACCTTTTCACACATTCTTCCCACCCCTTTCTCACGGTGCAGGGAGTTGAGGGTTTTTTTTCTTCAGGAGTATTTGGTAGTGCTGCAGATGGGCTAAGGGAAGGGGGCGTGTTTGGAAACGTGTCAGTATGCTATCAGCTGTGCAATTATTGCAATGAAATATATCTTATTCGCTTCATGTCCACCTTCTATATGGCGCAATTTACAATGCAATAAACATGAAATTCTTTCCTTTCGCGCCAAACTATAGTTTGTTGCCTAGGCCTGTCGTATTAAATTGGAATTATTTTAAAACCATACCAGTGAATAAATTGTGGGATTGATGCGAGAACGAGGAAAGTGAGAGCCTTAGGCCTGCATACATTCGCAGTCACAGCCTTCAAATCACTATCGCGTAATGTCTTTTATGATAGTTAGGCGATTTTGTTTTGTACAGCACCGGGTATTGTTTTGTACAGCACCGGGTATTTCTTATATTTATCCAATAACTGAAACACACTCTCACATGTCAACTCCATTTTTTGTTTATGTGTACAGTAAAAGCCTGCGAACATGACTTGAAATGGCCAATCAAATCACATTTCTTGTTTCACGGAATTTTCAAGGCATTGCACAGAAATATAGAGCTTGTTCTATGCTCTCATATCGCGTCGTCGCTTGTATTGCATGTAGTGTTCAGATAATTTTGTGTCGACATGCAATGCAATTTTGGCAGATTGCATGGAAATTTCATGTTTATTGCATTGTGTGATTTCAGCTTTACCGGGTTAACATACCTTGGGTAATATTCCACAATTCCAAAAATTTGAAATTTTATCTGGCATACCCTGCCTTTGTGAATTTTTAAGTGTTATATGCTGTTCAAAATTTAACCCTAGTGAATTTTGCCAGTGCTTGAAATTTCAGCTGATGCCCTCTCTGTTAACTACCAGAATTGTTACATTTCAATAAAAATAATTGTGTAAAGAATGTGATGTGGATGGATAGCAAAAATATGTAGATTGTGTAGAAAATATGAATGAATTTTTATCCCTGCCATCTTAAAACCTTAATAAACTATGTGTCTAAAATCAATAGTTTGGCTGGTACACGAGTAGTGATTCTTAATATTTACAGTCAAAATGTGAGATGCGATATCCTGGCATGATGAATGTTATAGCCTTATTCCAGTTGCCAGAACTTGCAGCGAGAGAGCATTCTGATTTTGTATTCCATTTGCAAGTCGCACACTCTGAGAGTGCACCGCGGACAATTTTTCAGTTCAGTCTCTAGACACAGTTCTGCATTTCGGTGCGAATATGAGAGCGATCACTGGTTAAGTAAACAAAGAAAAAATACTGTGTTGAAAATTTAGCGATTATGTATAAGTTTAGCACTAGAATAATATACAACAGATAAGAAAAGATCAAAGTATTATTTTGTTAGTATTGTTTGTTGCTAAAATGGTGATGAGGTGAGTCTAGCCTGGTGGTTTGTGTAGATATTAAGCTAGTCAAGGAAGGGAAAGTGGAAATAAGAGCTTCCTGAATTTCGTAGATTTTAATTTCCATATATTATCTGGGTTCAAAGGATTTTATAGAAAAATGATTTGTTACGATTGTTTTGCTCTGTAAATGCAGTGTATTCCAGCATCAATAATATGCTCTCGTTGCAAGCAATCATGTGATGCACACCCTCTGCGAGTTTTCTGATTGCTCTGAGAGCTCGTCCAGTGCAGTCAGTTAGAATATGCCATAATTATTTTATAATATGTACTAGCATTACGTCCATAAATTTTTGTTACAAGTGCAGTGAAAATCATACCTGCCATTAGTTTTATTTACAGAGTTCCAACGAACACAATTAACCTTGCCACATCAGAAGAAGCAAATACAAATCCACTTAATCAGTTTCTATATCAATGATGCATTATGTGAATAAGTTATTCTTTAATATGCCTATTCTATAAAATGGGCAAGGCTTGCTCCTATTTTACCGACCGAACAGGCATGCCTGTATTTTGACAGTCTTCATTCTCTTTTGTTCAGGGGCATGCAGTTGTATCCTAGGTATTATATGTTTACAAACTATGTAATCAGAAGTAGTGTTTGATTTGTAAACAGTATTATTTGACTCTGTGCTTTCTTAAGATGCCAAAGGTTGGCAACAAACAAAAAATTGTTATTGATAAAATGGCTGTCGGTTAATGAACGTACAGGAAACAATCTTCAAATCAACAAACTTTGGTGCAAAATGTTCATGGTCCTCCGGAATGTGATCTGTATTGGTATGTTTTCTCACACTAAAAACAAGCAGTTTAAAATATAAAATTTTAAAAATATAGTTACAGCTAAATTTTTCAACAAAGGACACTAATATACACACATTTTGAGTTATGCAAATTAACCCTACTACTGTATGGTTATGTTAATGCAAGATTTTACATGACGTCTAGGTATGTGAAATGCATGAGCATATACACACATGTTGATTGTGTTGAACTGCAACTTCATATGTCAGGACAGGCAAAAGCACTTTACAAACAGTAATCATAGCATATCTCATAATAACAGTTTAGACATCTTTACCATACAATAACATAAATTTAAAATTACTAATTATCCTACGTTTTACGACTATTAAATATACAACGTCGATATACTTTATTATATACGACACTAAGTCAGATATACATACCACATACGTACCAAAATTATGGGATTTCAGTACAAGATTACGGGATTTCAATACCAGATTTCTTTATGAACTAAGCAAACGGGGAAAAAATTGGAAAGCTTGAAAATCGTACAATAATTCACATGAATCGTACAACTGTACAATAGGGTGCAAAATCGTACATTGTACGGGAAAAGAGTGTCGTTATCATGGCTTCTATCACTATTGGCAAGGAACAAGTTTCATTGCCAGAGAGCTGTGCAGAATCTGTAAAGACTGTAATCTGCTTATGACTCCAATGCACAGATTATAGTTCTTCTGTGTGCGGTTGGTTACAAAATCTTGGCATCTTTCCCCAGTTTGCATCTCCCCAGAGTTACGTTAGATATGTGACAGCTTGCCTTTTCTCAAAATAGCATTGGAAGGGCAGCATGTTCTTTAGGAGATAATGTGATTGTACAACAGCATGTATTGTACCTCTTCCAAAGACAGAGCAAATACTAACAGTTTTGTTTTGTAACAAAAAGAGGGAGATAAAACGTTGGTGGTTGGCCGTTATGTAACGTGAGTTTCAGTTGTGCCAAGTACCATACAACCTGGTGAAACTTTTTTATGCTAGACTTTGCGTTTGTATATTTCTAGTTTTTTTTTATTTTTTTAACTATATGAGGTTCGAGAAAAAGTGAGCACTTTTTAAGTTCTAGTTGCTTGTTTTGTTTGACAGATTTTTTCTGCCATATTTTTTAATGAGTAGTCCTAAGCTGTCACATTTCTTTGACCTCTCTTACTGACTGCACTATTTGTCATATTTTGTAGTGTAACACAATGCACAAGAGTAGGGTTCTAAAGTTTCCAGAAAAATTTATAAAAGGAAAAGAACTTTTTTTTTCAAATTTGCTGGAAAAAATGGAAAAAAATATTTAAAAACATTGTAAAATTATACTAAACCTGTGGTGGCAAAATAATGTGTAGTAAATTATACAGGGTGTTTCTTAAATAGGGGGACAAACTTCACATGTGTGTTCCTCTCGAAAAAAGAAGACTAGAACATGTTAAGCACTATCCACCTAAATTTAATATGAAAGGAGTTATGAGCCCCCAATTATCAAAATTGAAAATCGTATTTTCCCAAAATATCGTAAACTGACAGCAATACAATATTTTCAGCATTAGTTAATGCAGACCTGCCAACTTTTACGGATTGTCCGTAATTTGAACGGAAATCTCATGATATTACAGTTTTATGGACATATCTATAATTTTACTGGTTTTTCTGTGTGCCGGCGAAATCGCACAATTTCCAACGCCATGCTACATTCAGTACCTTGAATATCATATTTATGGTACGTATATTGTACTTTATACTGATTTATCATGTTGTAAATAACAAAGCAGATGATATCGTACTTTCGGGAATAATTTTACATCTGTAGCCAATTGTACCATATTATTTGTCTCTCAATTATAACTTGAACTGCAGAGTTGAGCCGGTCAGGTCAAATCTTGTCATTTCTATAGTTTGTTTTCAAAATGGCGTTGTTTGTGGCTCGTCTGTTTACACGTGTCGTCGTAAACAATTTTTTGGATTCTGTGAAGCTAGTTTGCCTTTCATAATTATAATTTGCGCGTAGTAATTAAAAAATGTAGCTAGTGAAAATGTGAAGAGAACTAAATCATAAGAAAGTTTTATCTTGTAGCATATGTGTAGCCCGGCGATGTTAGGTATGTAAACAATTATTTTAGGCCGTTTAAAAACTTTTAATTAATTATTTTGAGGGTAGATTTGAGGTCAGGTGCTTCCTGTATCAACAGTTGCGTATTTAGCGTTTGCAAAACGTAGGAATATAAATAAAATTTAAGACATGAAAAAATAACTTCATAGGCACTGCAATGCTGTGCTTACCCAGTGTGTTGTGTTCACACAATCGTCAGAAAATGCTGAACTGTGCGGTACTGGAAATTGATTAACAACCAGGTAATATTAAAATGCCCTTCTGTGTGGAAAAATAAAATTAAAAACTAATCTACAACACCTAACCAAGTACGTATGTTTGTGTAAATTTTTCAATAAGTATTTAGAGTTGTATTTGTATTTTATTGTGATACAACAAAGTACTATAACATTCAGTAGTTTATTTCCCTATTAGATTTCTGTGTTTTGAGATGTAAGCAGTGGTGGCAAATAATTTTTTGGTATATTAAAAATATTTGTGTGTTCAATTATAATGTAAGTAGCTTTGTAGGCCAATATTATTTATACAATAATTTTTTAATAGCAGTTAATCATATATAGCACTTGAAATGCTGCGTTTGATTTACATCAAATTTTAAATACAGTATTTTGAAAATCTTACTGATAGAACTCTTTAGAAGTTGGCAGGTATGTTAATGCTATTGGGATCTTGAAACCATCAGCAAACTCTGGTTGATACCTTCCTTCCTTATGAAAATAGGGGGGGGGGACTATTCTCTAATTGCATACAACTTTGTCAACGTCAGGATATGTGAACAGTTTAAGACAGTGTATTGTGTAATAAGACCTGTGTGACAAAAAATGTCCTCTTGTTGCAACTGTGTAGTACCTATCGTTTTCGTGTCACACACACAAAGGTTCAGTTGCTGCTACAGAGGGCCAGTAAGGAACTGTTTGAAACTGAGGTACTGTATTGTTTGAACCACTTCTTACAGCACTGACCGTTAGTTTGACATTTCGATGGCTCATGTGCACACACACACAAATTGCAAGTTCCTTTAGGCCCTGTTAGGATACACCATTTTGGTCGAAGTTGTGCAAATTTCGAAAAACCTATACATAAAGATGGGTGGACTGATTTGAATTTATTTTAAGCTTGTTTATTAAAATACTGTATTCATCCAAATTAACCACCTCCCCAAATAAATCTTCTTCGACATAAGGTACATGAAAAGACGTTGACAGTTTCTTCCCTAGACTCTTTGATACTTTCTCGACTTTTCTTGTAATGGTGGTCATTCTTTTATCACAACTAAACTTGGCTACTTTTAATGGAGACACTCCTAACAACTGACAATCTATATTATATTTTCTCTGGTTTGTGAATTTGGTTCGTAATCTAAATCACTGCTGTCACTTGCACAACTAAGATCAGATATTCTTGTCTAACAATTTGTACATAGAGATTTCCCTGGAATAATTTTAATATTTTCCATTTTAGGTTCATTACGAATTTCAATGGTTATTTTTCTAAGAGATTTTCTAATATGTTTTTTATGTATAAGTAATGGATCTGAACAATTTCCTAATAAATGATTATACTTTTGCAGCATTTTTGCACTATGATAATCACAAACACATTCAGTGTTTCTGTTATTAAGTTTTGAAGAAGTAACTTGTCATCCTATTCAAATTCATTAATCTGTCTGATTCTTTTGGACTCCCCATAAGCATTTTTATGACAAGGTTCATTCAAGAAAATTCCTACAGAGCACTCGATTATAATGTCAAAAAAATAAACTTTAAATAAGTAGGTAACTATATGCCATGGTGGGAATTAAATCAGTTACTGACTATAAACCACTTAAACCACAAACACTGAACACCAAGCAAGTGCCGAAGCTACGCCTTCACAGACACTGGTCTACTTCAAGACTGACACTGGCTTGCTAGTAGCAGATCCTGTTGTAACCGTCTTAGACCAGCATCCAGACCAGTGTCAGATACAGGGGAGGGGAGATTGGGAAAATTCTCCCCCCCCCCCCAAGAGCCGTTTTTGTTTTAGAAATGTTATACTTTTTATTCAAACTATTGAAAATGCAGTAGGTGTTATGAACTTTGCAATATATTCTAAGTAACTGACTGAACTCTTTGAAAATGTTCAATTTGTGTCTTTTGTGTGTTAAACTTTAACGTTCAAAATCTTCAAGTGCACCATTTTGCATCTTAAAATAATATCGGCGAACCGGTGCAAGCAAAAATATATTTCCCTCTCCGCAGTTCCATTCTGGATCCGCCCCTGGTAGAGACATGCTCATAATGTGAGTACACGAAGCAATCTAGGAACATCTTTTAAGTAGTATAGCAATATAAAATGTGTAGGGTAGAGACACATTTATGACTAATATATAACAAATTACTAGGTAGTACAATAATAATAGTAATAGTGACAGTAACATTTGACTTTAAAATTATAGCATTTTTAGCCTGGTGCAGAGAATAAACCAATGAAAAAATATATATACATAAGTGGTGTCTTAAGGGTATCATGGCAATGTTTTGCCAAATTTTCAAAATTTTTGCACTTGCCCATTTTTTTTCTACAGCTCTTCAAAAACGGATTTTTCACAAAAACACCAGCTTAGTAAATGTTTTTCACCCACAAAGGATTAAGGGGGATTGATCCCTGTCAAATCGGTTTTTTTACAGTTTTTCATATAAATCAGGGAATATATGCATTGTTTTACTTTTTTCACGCTGACAAGGCATAGTTTATTGTTTCATTCACTTTTTGGAATCCACATGGCATTGATTCTGTTAATGTTGCGGTCTCTGAAGTCGCTCCCGTAAATAAAACAATTTTTCCTTTTCAGCTGTTGCCCGTTGCAAAATAATGAATATATTATGGTTCCAGCACTTACAGAAAATCGATTAAGTTTGTATATATGCCTTGTCGTGGCAAAAATTTTGATACATCGACTGGAACAGAAGTTATCGAGAAGAAACAGATAAATTCATGGTGGTAGGGATCAACACCCCTTAAGTAAATTCTTTTGACAATACATCATTGCTAAGTACTCCATGTAGACTTACTTGCCTCAAGATTTCATGGTGTTTTTGAATTTGGAAAGAAAGTAAGGCAAGTTGAAAATGAAAATAAAGTCAGTTTCAACCCAACTTTTATGTCTATACATGAAGACATATAAACAACTTTCTGTTTATTTTTAGTGCCTTTATTAATAGCCCTAAGTCTCTTCTTTGCAATGACATCACACATGACTTTTTATCTTTTAGAGATGTTAAGATATTAAACAAAACCTAAAATGTTTAAAAATGTAAATTTAGGTCTGTAAAAATCAAAATGGTGTCAGATAAAAATCAATAACTTTGGGTTTACATTGTTGGAATATGTACATTATGTGTGACAAATTTAAAATTTTTTAAAAATGGGTCAGCAACCACCCTTGGATGATATTTAGTGGAATGACCCTTACGTTTCTAAGTGTGTCAGAGCAACTAATGCTTGGAAAGTTTAGATTTCAAGACAATTGTAATCTTCGCCATTCGCAGAGCAGTGGAAAATATGGTTACGTCTAGCAAGTGATATGCATCGTGTAGTGTGTTGTGTATGTCGCACCAAATTTGACATTGCGCATGGCGGTGTTAACAGCATCAAGGTTAATAAGGGGGGAAAGTGTTATGCTAAATTAATTAGCGAACTTTCCAGTCAATAACAAACTGAAAAATTTTCTGCGAACAAAAGAAGAATAATCTGTGCTTCAGAATGTTGCTATTTCGGAGCCTGGAACATGCCATTCCGACCAGAAGTGTGACTGACCAGGAACGCTTACCGCTTTGTTTGATGCTGCAGTTCCAAATTTTAAACGAGAAATGTTGGCTTGAAATAACTGCATCTTTGACATCTACATCTGCAATGCCATCAGGGAGTTGCTTAGGCCTACAACAGTTTCTTTTAAGAGAGGAGGTCACTAAAGCAGAAATTATTTGGGCTATTCATAAGGTAAAGTGTCATTCATCTTCTAGAGGTGGTGGTTCAAATAGTGATCTCTTACCATTCATGTTACCTGACAGTATAGTAGCCCAGAAGTTTCAAATGCAGTAGGATAAGCTGTGTTATGTGGTTACATATTGCCTAGGTCCTTTTATTTCAAGGCAACCTTGTAGATGAAGTTCGATTGTGTCCGTTTTTTTGCTATTTCCTTTGATGAGAACTTGAACAAAGTTTCACAAAAAGGCCAAATGGATTTTGTGGTGAGATTTTCGCATAACGAATCTACTACTGCATCGACTATGTACCTGACTTCAGCTTTTCTTGAAGGAACAACTGCAAAAGATTTGGTTGACAAGTTAAGGAGTGTTCTGGCTGATCTGAGAATACCACTGAATAACATTTTGCAAATATCTATCGATGGGCCAAACCTCAACCCAAAATTCTTAAGAGATATTTAGTACATTTTGAAGGTGGAGATATTTGAACACGTTCCTTACATATTGTCCAAGGGCCATACAAAGACAGCTCACAATAAAACAGGATGGAATGTCCATGGCTTTCTTCATTCTCTTTTCTACGTCTTCAAAGATTTTCCATCAAGAACTGAGTACTCGCAGATAATAGGATCATCAGTGTTTGCGTTGAAATTATGTCGGGTAAGATGGGTGGAGAATTCTAAAGTGCTCACACAGGCCATAGAAATGTTGCCACACCTGAATAAGTATGTGAAGTCTGTCGAACATAAACCACCAAATTCAGATAACTTCAACAAAGTAAAGGAAGCCTTAGCAGATGATATGTTGCCACCCAACTGGATTTTTTGTTGTCTGTATCATTGCAGCTGAAACCATTTTTGACCATGTTTCAGACACGCACCTATACTATTATTCTTGTATCATGAACTTTTCTGCCTTTTAAAAGGAATAGCATCTTGATTTGTACAGAAATCTTTGGTTGATATATAAAATCTGGCTCTCAGTTAGCAAGTTTAGACATTAATGATCTTGCTTCTCTCAAGACCCTTCAAAGTATTGATATTGGGTTTGAGGCGAAATCTGCATGCAGTAAAGGCATTAAAGAAGTGAAAGTATGTAATGAAGTTTCGAAATACTGTAATTGCAAATGCTATTTCGAACATTTGTTTACAAATCTTGTAACAAAATGTCCTTTGTCGTACAAGATTGTGAAAGGTTCTTCGTGTATAGACCTAGAAATTATGAGGCCACATGCTACGAAACTCACTAATCAGTGTTGAAGTGTTTGTGGCAAAACAGCAGATGACTCCCACAGTTGTCGACTGTGTGAAGAGAGATTACTTGAAATTTTGTGAAATTCATAGTGTTGAGGCTGTCAGGCAATTTGACAGAAAACAACACAAACTGGACAGTTTCCTCATAAATCTCATTCATGGTCTGAAAATAGATGAGGTAGCATTGCTTACCTTCTT
Source organism: Medauroidea extradentata (assembly GCA_003012365.1). NCBI lineage: Eukaryota > Metazoa > Arthropoda > Insecta > Phasmatodea > Phasmatidae > Medauroidea > Medauroidea extradentata. The sequence goes on along the minus strand of PNEQ01125698.1, from coordinate 5,898 downwards.
TTTTAGAAAATTCTGGTAGGGCCTAATGTTTCATGGCAATGCAGCTGTTGAGAGGGGATTTTCAGTCAATAAGGAGTCTTTGGTTGAACATATGACAGAAGATTCCCTTGTGGCACATAGATCAGTTTATGGAGCAGTTTCTTCAGTAGGAGTTGTATCTGATGTGGTAATTTAAAAAAAAAAAAAATTAAGCTGTCCGGAATTCTTCAGCAAGGCGTACAGAAGCATTAGTCCAAATGGCAGAAGAAAAAGACCAAAATGAAAGAACAAAGAAAAGAAGGCATGAAGAAATCGGAGTTGCAGTTTGTCAAAAAAGGAAATGCTGGAGCAACAGAAAGAAGAGCTTCAGCTGCTGAACGAAAAAATATCGGAACTTAACAAAAAATCACAGTTACTTAATTTTGAAAATCAACAGTGTAAAATAATTTTTTTAATGTGGTTTTGATTTTGTTGTGAATTTGACTTAAATTTTTAAGTAAACTTTCATCTGTTTTAAGTAGAATACAATTCTTCACTTGTGTGACAATGAGTGTTCAATAATTGACTTGTCTACGAATCCTGGAGAAATCAACACTGAAAATATTTATGAAGATATGCTTTACTAATTAGAATTAATAGGCTTAAGTGAGAATTTTAACATACAGTAATATTTGTTTACTTGATTATTCTGCTTTCAGTGTGTTAAATTAAGCTTAAGTTATTGCATAACGCTACGAACTTGCAGTTAAACATGCAGTTTCGATGTTATGTAAGTACTATTCTTAAATCGGTAACAAAAAAAGTCACTATAATTTCTGGAAAAAGTCACTAAAATGAATCTTGAGAAGCCAGTAGCAGACTGGCCAACTTTTACGATTTATTCGTAAAATGTACGGAAATGATAGGGCTTTTACGATTTTACGGGAACCTATAAAATTCTATGAATTTTTAAACGTTCCGCGATTTGATGCACATTTTTTTTAAAGCCAGAATAAGCCAAAATCTGTTTTGCTCAGTTCTACAAACATAAACTGCAGTTCTAATCAGGTTTCATTCGAATGACGTGTACTAACGGCCGTAAAATAAGTTTTTAGTGGGAATTCAACAGTTTGTCACAGTGAGTAAGTCGAACGAACCAATGAGAAAATTACAATTGAAAGCCAATCTGGATTTCTTCAATAGTCAGTTTCAAAATGGCGGAGTGCGCGTAGGATTTGTTTAGAGTTCTCCCGACTGAGTTACTAGATACTTCGCACTTGGGAGCTTTTGATTTTGACGACGAAACGCTATTCTGCATCTCTTTTAATACGAATCACGCATATGGATACTGTTACTATGTGTCAAAGTCTGAAGTTAGAAATGCATGGCATGTTTTGAGAGGACGCTTAACCTATTCATACAAACAACATAATACGTATTTGAAGCAGAATACGTCCGTGAAGCGTACGTAAAAGAATTTCGCTCTGAGTGAAATTCGTGTTTATTATTATTATTTGTGAAGTTTACGAGTTGTACCCCTAATAAAATTATAAAACATGGTGTTACCAACGGTAACTCACCTTATTTAAAACAAACATAAATCCCGTACTTTGCAGTGAAACTGATTTTTCCTTTAGCATCATTACCAGTGCGCAATATTTATTTATGTTTATGTGAGGCCTGGCTTATTTCATATCATAATTGTAGGTTTTGTGTGTCATTTAAGTTACGAAGTTTTCGGAGCTAGAAATAAAAAGTAGGGCTATGATTGTATTATAATAAACGTAACAGAAACACCTGCGATAATATTTCAACTGGAAATGCAACAGCAAAATTTACTATGTATAGTCACATTTTTATGTCACTGTAACATTATAAAAACCATTATGTTTGTCTATCATAGTCAGATATTTTTTTTATAGTAAATGCAATACAGTTTTTTATCTGTTCAAATAATTGCATACGTTTTAAACACAATTATAAGGTGCACAAGTTTCAAAGAATGGGGAAAAAATTTGAGTACAATATGATTTTGCAGACTGTTTTAAATGCGTCTGTTTATATGTATACTAATTTAGAAAGGTTTCAACAAATTCCTGGAACTATAAATTTTTTAAGTTTAGTAAATTTGCATAAATCTGGTTAAAACTTGAGAGTAATGAATTTTGACACAAAATTGCAGCGTGCAATTTACGCTAAAATTTAACATTGAGTAGGTGTTTTACTAATTCTCTTCATCTGGTCTTCCGTGATTCTTCATGGATAAAACGTGATACATTTGTTTACAAAAGTGAGTCTTTTTTAAACTTATGATAGGTAATAGATACGTGTTCTGGTGGCTCATTTCTCTGAAATATGAAAAGAAACAATCTTGAACATCTTGGCTTAATGTAACTGGTGTGATGTACCTGCAACTAAGTGGCTACTTTAGGTGCTCAAATAAGTCTTGTAAATGTTTAAATAATCTGTATATTGTTCTGGAAAGGTTTGTTTTGATTGGTGACTAGTTTGGTAATTTTTCTCGCAGAATTTTGTAAAAACTATCTTCACTGAAACACATTCTTCAAAATGTGTACTTCCATATGTGTGCAGGATTCTGTATTAAGTAATTACAATATTTATAATAAACTGTAGGAAGTAAGTGTTACTAATCTACTTGTTAAATCATACCATTTTTGACAGTAATGGTATCTGCCTTTTGGCAGCATTTCACCAACTACTCCTGAATAATCTACGTTTGATGGAAATGGACGTATTTTATTCGTCTTTGTTCGATTTGCTGCTCTTGTTACATCCAAGCAGTGCACAAAGACATATTTAAGTAAACCATGTCGTATGCTATCACAATGAGCTGTAATTTAATAAATATTCTATGATACATGCTATTGTAATAATATAATCGCCTAGCAGTAAAATGCCGACTTTTTCGAAAATACGTAGGCTGTAAGGCATATGATGCGCTAAGGGCAGCGAACAGCTCGCTGCGAAACAGTAGGGACGCAGCTGGCTGCACCTTGCCTGGCGGCCAGATGGCGTCAGACCCGCCAGTAGAGGGGTGAAGTTGGGCACGGCCGTACCTCCTTTCTTTATTACCATGCTGACACACAATGGGCACAGGATGTGTTTGTGGTAAATGAAGATAGCATAAAATAAAAAAAATGTGCTTAAGTAATTGTTCAAATTCTTGCAGACTGCCTATTATGCTTATTTTTTATTCTTTACACATGCGTTTAAAAAAGTGAACATTTTGAGAATGTGTTTATTAATAAAGTAAAAAGGATTGACTTCAGTATCTGTACTGTATGTCTGGACTGCTTTTTCTCTGTCCAAATTATTAGGTGAGGACTGACGAATCTAATCAGTGTTGTTTGTTTATACTACAGGAATAATTTAATTAAAAAGTTGACGCATGTTGGCAGCGTCTTGAGCTGTTAAGCCGCCGCCTCATCCTGCTCGTTCCATATTCCCGCACCTATTGTTAATATTTTCTACCCTTATTACTCCTGCACACATCAGTGCACTTTAACCTGACACCAAGTATTTCATATAAAGCCTACCTAGCCCTTCCTTATTTATCCTTCATTCAAAAAACCCTGGGAAAGGATATTCTAACGTATTTTTCCTACGAGACTCTTTGCCGCCTGTAGACACGCCACCCGCAGCACAGAGACCACGGAGGAGGGAAGCACCACCCCCTCGAACCGAGTCGTCTCTCATTAGGCGATTGGACGGCCAATCACCATAGACTGCCCCGAGAAGGATATAAAAGAGGGAGCACGAGCCACTGAAGTCAGTCGCGATCCACTCGCCGCTCAATGCAAGCTACCAAAGAGAAGTTTGTCTCAGAGTAGCGACCTGTTTGCTACACTCTCTGAGCAGTACCCCTGCTATCACTGAAAGGTTCAGCTGCGGTAGATTTCTCTACCTTCATCACTACCATAAGCTACAGCTCCAGGCCCAGAAGACCAGCGACCGCCGAATCCCTTTCAGAAGCGCCCATCACGACAGTGAAGGCCTTCTACGCCAGCTGTCCAAGCTTCACCAACCAAGAGCCGCTTTCTGAGGCATCACCTGCAGCAACGATTCTCCCCACGGAAGCTAGTGCTCTTCGGTTCCTTTCTACACGCCGTTCAGGCTTTTTAGGCACAAGGTGTTTCAGTTTCATTGTTAGCGTATGCCAATAAACAACGCAGCACCACCACCACTTCTAGTGCTCCTCTAAAAGTCAGTCTGCCGAGCGCTAACAATAGTGCCGCCACATAAAGGCTTTACATGCCAACAACAGGCGATCGTATGGGATATCAGTTTCCAACAATCAGCTAGCCTTATCATTACATCTTCATCTGAGCCACAGTCAGACTATGCCTAAGAGGTCAGGTAGGAAGTTGAGGGCCTGACAGGAGTTCGCCAAGTTGATACAGAAGGCCGTGGAGGTTAGGGATCCTGAGACAGGGGTGTATTGGATCCAGAGGGAGGTTTCCGCCGCCGCTTGACGAGGCTCTCCACTCAACGTCCACACCATTGTCCGGCTGGCATTACAGTCACCTGGTGGATCAGACTTCCTTAGCACTCCCTCCTCAATACCAGTATCCATCTCAACCACATCCTCGCCTTATGGACCCCCGTCTGACGCAACTCCTAACCTGGGCACTTCCGTGCTATCCTGTCCGGGGAATCAGCACCCCATTATTGTACTTCCTCCCTTCCACCTTCGGCTATACATACTGTGGAAGCGCAACCTCCAGTGCAGCGCTAGTTTCCCTCGCTGTAATAGCCTTTACGTGGTGGGGAGAGTCAGATGAGGAAGACGACGGTCAACGTTTCGGAAGTGCATTCTGGGAGTGAAGCACGCTGCCGCCTAACCATCGCGCCCTCGCCGACAGACTACATATTCCCCACCAGGCGCGTGTGGGCTTTCACCGCCAAGCGCCGCATCAAAGTTTCTGCTGAATATTGTTTTAAGGAAGTATGTTATGCCACATGTGTTGTACATAATATAATAGTATGTAGGTAATTACAGTAGCATGTTCACTTTTACAATTATAAACAGTAAAGTACCGTTTATCTGGACATCCAAACACCAGAATATTCTAAATAACGGACATTTAAAAAGCATTTCTCTTTAAATCTTACGCATCACAAATTTTAAAAAAAAATTTGGCACAATCGCACTGCTTTTCCGTGAATATTTATACCGTAAACACGGAGCTAAAAATCATAGAGATCTGCATACAAGTAGTACTGCAAGCTTAAGTGTAACAGCAGCTAAAAATGGACCCGGTCAGGTTTAGATGCGCGAGTGGTCATAGTCACAAATGAGAAAGTATGAACGGAGTGTCATGCCTCCATATTTTTCATTCGTCTATGGGGTTGCCGACGATGGTGTTGTTTAGGTTTCCTGTTCTATATTACGGCAACGATTTGTTATGACTTCAGTCTTAAAACGCAAAGATGACAGATTCACTTCAATCAGCATTGCCATTTTCGATAATTTTACTATTGCATACATGCCAACTTTTACGGATTGTCCGTAAAATGTACGGAAAGTACATACGTTTTACGGTTTTACGGAGGACAACATAATTTTACGGATTTCGAGACGTTCAACATTTGTGTGTACATTAATGCCATTATTTACAAATGAATAGCGGACAAATTTGTTTTGCGCATGCGCACCAACATGAAACGTGTTTTACGATGTTGTTTGGCTTTGCTATTGTGCATAAACACTCGTAAAATTAGTTTTTTTACTGTGCGTTCAGCAGTTGGTCACAGTGAACACTACAGGAACCAATAACAAAATTCGGTATGTGTTTTGTTCCCGGTTTCCTATTGGCGTATTTTATAGCTAACAGCCAATCCGTGAATTTCTTGTATGGGCTGTTACAAGATGGCGATGTGCGTGTTGTTTGGCATTTTAAAACAAGTGTGTTGTTTCTT
>PNEQ01125695.1:0-15423 GCA_003012365.1 Medauroidea extradentata | reverse complement strand
TTGTTACGGTGTCGCAATCCCGCGGCGTCGGTGGCGTCGCGGAAGAGTAGGAAGACGATTGCACAACCCCGCGGCGTCAGTGGCGTCGCAGGACGGCAGTAAGTGGGTGCTGGGTAATCAACAAGTCACCAAAAAGTGGCGGATTGCGGCAACAGTGGTATCCCAGGAATCCGATGACTCGAGGAGTTAAGGGGGTCTTAACACTTACCCAACACCTTACAAACTCCTGGATTCAGCATGGATTGCTCCGCCTCTGGGCATAGCTGGGAGCCAATCAAAGGAGAGGATTTTGACGGCCGGGTGGGGGTGCGAAGAATGGTATAGACATCGAGCTAGCTACCGAGGGGAGTTGGAGAAGAGAGTCGACGAGAGAGTCTTCTGCTCGGGCGGCGACCGCACCTGGGGACTCTGGGTTCGAGTCTGGGTGCGACCCTCTGGCTAGAGAACTAGCTCCAACGGCGGCACTAGAGGTGAGTTCCTGTTGGTTTAGAGAAGGAGAGCGATCCTTTACCTATCTCCTGTCTCGCCTTACCCTAACCCTTCCACTCGTCTCTATTTCTGTATTGCTGTATTTCCTTGTTCTCTATTCTAATAAACTCTTGTTACCTTCCATCTCTGGCTTATTTATCTTCCCCTTCCCAGGCTTAACTTGTAACAGTGTGTTGTAATCATTGATAACAAATGTTTCATCACATAGAAGAAAACAACAAGAACAAATCCAAAATGATGTATAAATCCAAAAACTTAATTTTAATATAATTTAAGATTTAGGCTTACATTGTGTAAATATTGAATATATGTACACACAATGTATGTAAGTTTTGTTGCAGTGGCGTATTTTGTTTCAAGTTTACTCATTTAAACCACCTATTTTGTTTACTTAGCGTTCCCCCGTCGTATTTGAGGAGGAAGAATAATTTAAAACGGTTGTTTGCTACTTTATAAAGATTTGATTTGTGTGTATTTTTAACTTAAATTCAAATTTTATCTGTACAATTACATCCGTAATAATATTTTACCTGCGCCGAAAAAAAAAATTCTACTCTTAACACCTCGGAAAATGTAATTACGGCTTATCGAGTCATTGTTTAGTCATCACTACAGATCTGGTGATTTTGCGGGTTCGTTTCATAAGTTATATTTGAAACTGCTGCTGTATTAGTTGCGTTACTATACGTTAAACTCGTTCTTGAGGGCTGTGAACCAATAACAATCCTGGATGAAAACTTTCTCTGACTCCCGCGATAGTTTGTCACATGTACAACTCTTCAGGTTGATAAACTCACAAAATTTCATGCTCTTTAATAATAAGTTTTTTTTTATCACCGCTTGCAACCTTGTAGAGCATGGGAAATGTACGAGTACTGACTCGGTTGACAAATTGTCAGTACGATTAGCGCCTGAGAAACTGTAGCTTAGGCAATCCGCTTTACTGTCCTGTATGGAAATTGCATCGTAATCCCTGGACGTTTACTGCTGGGGTAAATAAACTATCCATGCGACAAGTTGTAGCTACATTCCTGGCGCCATATGGATTCTTAGTACAGTAGTTTGCGGCGAAAATATTTTTGCATCAATTGGTTTCAATGCCTTATGTGCACATCTGCAGCTCTGCTTCGTGGTCAGTATTAAATGTTTGACGTGTCACTTGTCTCGGGGTTCTACTGGCGATCCCAGACGTATCATGTCACAATAACCTAATACTGATTGGTTCAGTCAAATGACAGACGTGTATAAACAAAGACACGCTGCCAATATCCATGAAGCAGAGATACCGATGTGCACTTAAAGAATTGGAGCAAAATGATGCAAAAAATTTTTTCGCCACAATCTCGTTGCTTTACTAAATACGTTTCAGGCAATTGTACTAAAATTAATTTAAAATAAATAAACTTGTGATAAAACTGTATTTAACACATGTATACTGATGTAAATAAATATCGTGTGTGGAAGGAACCTGAGGACGTGTGTCGAGCCCTGGAAGATGACATGAAATGAAGCGACGAAATGTGAAGGGTAGGCAGGGGCGTCATTTCAGGTTTTTTCAGGGGGGGGGGGCAAGATTTTGTTTTCTGACGACAGTCACCTTGTTGCATCTTTTTTATTAATTAAGCATGTATAAATTAGATACTTTAATAATAAAACTTCAGTTTTATGTCCTTAAGTTAGCATTATTTACATTTAAAAATACAAAAAATACATTTATACACAAAAATTCCAAATTCAGGGGGGGCATTTGCCCCCCCCCCTGTAGCCCCAAATGACGCCCCTGAGGGTAGGGTGAACTAAACAGGAGTAACACGAGGAAACCCGCGTGCAACGGCACGTTTCCCTCATGTCAAATATCGGGGACCGACGAGACTTGACGTGAATATGGATCGGCGCCGGAATGAAGGGGCAGGACATAAGGATTTACTTGAGAAAACTCGCTGACAAGCGACATAGTCTGGCACGATTCCCACATGCGAATATCCGCGGAGCGATCCCGCCGGGAATCAAACTCGGATCGCATTGGTGTAAGGCGAATTTTCTAGCCACTGCACTGATCTCGGACATACACCCCGAGACAAAACACACGAAAGTCACCAGAACATTAGGTTCGTTGACATACGACGTAGGGGAGAATGCGTAAATTATTAATTTTCGTGTTATAAGTGAAGATTGAGAGGAATAACTGACTACGTATCTAATAAAAAAATTATATTTTACTATTATGTGCGCATTTGTAAAATTATTTGTATATATTTTTTGTTACAAAATATTTAACATAGGACATTTTAAAGTTATACGCAAATATATTAATAAATAAATTATGCGACTAAACAACTAACAAGTTAAAAAATATATACTTTACCTTTTATACATTAAAATTGTTAGTTATAACAAGTTTTACTTGACAATATGCACTGTTTCATACCTAGTTTTGGTAGAAATTTCAGACATTAATAATAAAATTTGGATTACATGCAATGTATCTGAGGTTGGATTGGTGGGATGTTAATTTAGGCTGCTGAACGCTATGCAGTTTAGTTGCTAGACAGCTTCTTTGCCACAACACAAATTATGTTTGAAAATTTACCATTTAAAGGAGTTTTCGCAAAGAAATTTTTGTTTCAAGTGTTAAAGTAGTAAAGTTATTTTACTGTCTTTATTTAATTTTTTTGCTTCAACATACAGTTTGTATTTAAAAAACCCACAACCAACCCTACCAAAAAATAACATTGAATATTTTAATAGTATTTTACAATTTTCTGTTCACATTTCTTTACTTTTTCCCAACAAAAACATTATTTGCGGAAAATATACTTTCCAGGAGCGATCACATTCAACTGTATTGTGGCAATAAAATGTATTAGAGTGCGTGGCGATGTCTTGTAATATATTTATTTTTGTACACATATAGAAGCTCTCGGTCGGTTATTGGCTGTTTGAGGCTCTATACATTTACGTTGTGTCTGATTGGCCACTGCGAGCTGTGGAAGATCTCCTACTGGTCAGACTTAAGTTCTAAGTTGTTTGTTTGAAGTTGTTGATTGCCGAGTGACTCCCGCCATGTTTCTGACCAGTGCGACTCGAGTTCTCTAGCACGTGGCAGTTTTGCTACGGCGTTTTTAACTATTCTATGTCGTAGTTCTCACAGACTATAAGTGGAGGGGCGCTCTTACTAAAGCCGTGGTTGGTTTCCGAAGCTATTAAATTGATCGCTAGACTAAGTTCTAGTGGGATTTTAGGACTTATGTTTAATAAGGAATGAGAAGAACACTGAATACCCAAGTATCTTCGTAAGAAATCTACTGTTGTATTTTTACCGCGTTTTGGAAGTTCGGCAGGAATCGAATATCTGTCTACAATAAACTTTAATAATGAAAAAAATTATGTATCGCCGTATTAATTGTTATGAATAATAATACACACATTTATATATGTCTGTTAGTGAGTGTGAAGTACAAAATTAATTTAGTATTTTGGGTTAAAATAACATTTAAATTGTTGCTTGAATTGTACTTTTAATGGACTCTTTATTGCTGAGAAAGTGTAAGCAGGCCTCGTACATAAAATATCTCTACTAGAGTATAAAAGTGGCTACTTTCTCACAAGGCAACAGCGATACGTATAAAGCAAACCAAATAACCTCTCTAGTTCCCAATTTCCCCGCACACAGCTCTGTTATTTGACGTTCGAATTTAGTCAACCTTAACCTCAAATCCTTAACGTAAATTGCCAAACTGGCGGTTTCCAAAAAAAAAAAAAACCTAAAATTACATAAATATCCTTGAATTCGTTAATACACACAAGTACAAAAATGGTAACATATAAGTAGAGGTACGTAAATTTCGCAGATACATTCCAGGTCAGGTTGAACGCCAATTATGTACACTTCATTGTCATGTCTGTGACTTGCTGGCGGCTGTTACTAAACGCGTTTGACTACTGCAAGCCAGTAGTAAATAAGGAAATGCGAAGTGCTATCGCTTGCTACCTGCGTGTACGATTATAAGCCAATAGATAATCGATTGTGGCCAGTGGGTGTATAGGACTGACAAGTCTAGGCTGCTGCCAGATGAATCCGCGAAATTTACGTACCTCTACATATAAGAATTAATTTCCTTCTGAAAGTAGGTTAAAAAGTCTCAAATTAGCTCTGAGTTCGTCTCAAGTCAAGACTAAGTTGATAAAACACTGCAGTCTTGCGAAGTTTTCAGAAATTCTTTATCTCCGCTTTGTTATTCGTAGTCTACGTCCAACTGTAAATAATCACCTAGGGCGCTGTCGTTTCTTGGAATACAAGAGGTACCAGACTGTCTAATGGCGCCCGACTTGTGTCGGCTCGCGTGGGAGCAGTTAACTGGCGTCATTGCTAAGTAAGAATTTCCAGGAACCCATCGACCGTTTGCTCCGTTTATTCATCCACGTTTCAGTCACTGTTAGCGCCCCTTGATTTTCGCAAAAATAATTGAACTTATATATGTGTAGATATGGTGGTATATCGCGAAAATGTTTTGTGCCAACATGTCCTTGAAAACGCTGTAATTTCTCGCAATATATATGGTCGAGTGACACAACGTAGTTGTCGGCAAACAAATGACGGGCATCAATATCGGTAATCTTATTGGCTCAGTCAAATAGGATACAGCTAGAAGTACAAGCGGAAGCCAGTAATCTTCTGGCAAGCTGAAAGTACGTTGTAAGTAACCCAGCAAACAGTCAAGTTTTCCCGCGATAAACCATCCATAATATATACTTATGTGTACATCTGCAGCTATGCTATGTGGTCCATGATTGGATGTATTTGACTCTCGGCGTCTTGGGATTATACGCGCTAATCACAGACGTGTTGTGTCTCAGTAACATTATCCCCACTTGCACAGTCAAATAAGTGAAGTCTCTACACAAATAATCAAGAAGCATAGCTGCAGATGTACACATTAGGCATTGAAACAAAGTGGTTCGAATATCATTTCGCGAAAAACATGTGTCGCTACTCACCGCTGGGGGCAGGGAACTTTCGCGAATTAGTTACAGGCACGGTCGTAGAAGAACAGGTCTGGACACTCGCCTGGAAACTTGACCCCCTTGTTGTTTGGCTGCAGTACACCAAGTTACCGAGAGTTTTGTACGTCTTTGGCGCTGCAATCAGGGCGGTCGGGCTCAAATTCCGCCCACTTCCCTCCCTCTCTTTTCCAGTGTTTACATTATATAGATAAACAATTTATCAAAACGTATTTTTTACCAATTTATGAAATACTGCCTTCGCTCACAAACCTAAAGCATGGCTCCAGCAATCTTTATTTACTTTATAATGTTAACACTGGAAAATAGTGGGTGGAGTTTGATGCCGACCACCCTGATTGCTATGCCAAAGACGCACAACATTCTCGGTAACTTGGTGAACTGCAGTCAAACAAGGGGGTCAAGTAAAATACATTGGTAGATAGACGTGTGTCCAGACCTGTACCAAATATCGTACAAGACAATATGGAAAGAACAGCTTTTTAGCATTGTTAAAGCATGATACGTTTAATCAACGGTGTGAACGGGAAATACTAGCCAAATTCACATTCTTATATCTCTATTTTCTATGGTGGTTGTACATTTACGGACTACATTTATCTTAGGCTAATAGTATTAGAATGTTTTCATAAATATTTTAAATTTTAACTTATCAAAATAATAACTAAAAGAGAATAACTGTATTCTAAAATCATGATTACATTTGAATTTATAAATAACAAAATATACAACTAGAACTAGCCGTAGAGCAATGCGCTTCTGTAGAACTGTTGTTGGCAACACTGCTCAGTATAAACGTTTTTCTGAAGCAAAAAAAAAAAATATATAAATTTTATTTATTATGACGTAAAAAAATATTACTTGGTCCTATGTCAAACTGAAATAATGCAAGCATGTGTTTATGTTACTTTTTTTTTTTTTTTAATTTTTCCTCGAAAACCTTTTAATTTTTCAGAGCAAAGTTTATGTAAAAATACTTACACTTAATATTATTACTAAACTGTTTATTACTAACACAATTTTGGTTGTAATTACTGTACGAATTGAATTTAAAAAAATTGTAGCAGAATTGCTTTGCATTGATACGTTGTTATTTTTTTTTGCAGAAAACCCGAGTTTCTGTTGGGTCAATAAAAGTGTTTTTATTTTTTTACTTTTAGCGTAGATGTTACACAGTTAAGTCGCAAGCATTCAAGCAGAGCTGCGTGTGTAAAATTAACTCGCCGCAGCACCTGAAACGATAAACTTATCCGTGAATGGGAGGTCGACAGCGGACAGCCGATGCCCGGGGTGGAAAGTGCCCCAGGAGGGAGGGGTGGCTTGCCGGTCTCTAGGGATGCTGGGGGGAGGGCAGGAGCAAGGATGTTGTGTAGAGGGGAAGATAGGGGGTGTTGACTGAGGGTAGTGAGTATCGATCAGCTCTGCTCATTCACAAGTTGAGCCGGGCTCGGCGCATGCGCAGTGCGTGCTCGGCCCGGGCAACTCTGGCCAACTTAGGGTGGGGCCGGTATGTCTACAGTTCAGTTGCCAGCCTGCCCTGCCCTTGGCACGACCGTAGACTCTTGTCTCGACTGTTTCTTTGCCCGGCCCAGTACCGGCTTAACTATCACTTATATTTCGATGGCCCAGTTCAAAAAGGAAACAACTAAAAATTCCCAGTTATGAGTAAAATGCACATAGAAAGATACCACTTCTCCTTAAAAAATCTGTTAATTAACATATTTGGTTGGTGTTAATTTGAAGCAAAAGCACAGAAGCAACTACTTAAGGTGTTGTGTATAGTCTGCCTTTGCTGAAATTATCGCGCTTGAAAATAAAAGAAATACAATATCTAGCTCTTTACTGGCAATCAGAGTAAAGTGATATGTTATTAAAACAAGTGAATTTACGTGTTGTTTTTCTTTACAACTGAGTAGAGTAAATTTTTCTGTCTGTGTGCTGGTGAGCCAAACTCAAAAATGCAATTTGTTGAGTTGTTTACCTTTTGAACTGGGCAATCGACGTATTTCGCGAACCATACCGACCATCATATCATGGATGCTTTGTTCCGCTATTACAAATTAAAATATAAGTAAAGCTCAATAATACACTTAATGTCACGAGTCCCTGTGCTATTTTAGTAAGTTTTATTTTTTAAATTATGAAGGGGAGCGGACAACTCATTATCGACTTAATTAAATTTTCTTAACGTCAATAATTAGCCAAAATTATAAAAACTTTTATTCTGAAAAATTAGTCTTCATAGTACAAACCGTTTCCAACGTTTATTTATAACGGCTTTGCAATAATTGCTCGCTTTCAGGATTTAAAACAATTTTCTCGCAAAAACAACACAAACAGAAACCTGTGGCATGTAGGAATTCTTGTTACTAGAACCGTGGGACGCATGTAGTAAGAGGTAACTGGTGCATGAAATAGTTCACCTTAGTAACTAGCAATTTTATTGAACTACAAATGGTATGTACTGTTGTGTGAGATTTCTCAGCGACAGCTACTATCTAAGGGGTATATCGCAATTTTCATCACCATGTTTACATTTTTATACACGTACCCGTTACTTTTTTCTTGTTTTATACACAAAATGTGACCAAATTCTCATCTTATAATATTTTTTTATTTCTCATAGTTTTTGCGTAATGGCTCGTTAAAGCCAAAATTTTCGTTTCCGTTTTAAGGACTACACTAAAACCAACTCACTTACCAAACTGAAAAAAAATTCACAGTGAATAATAATGATGTAGGCTACAAATTCAGCTACGTTTTACCACAAAATAAAATATTTTTGTATTTTTTTTTAAAAAATATTGTGTTTTTCAAATTTATATTTTAAATTTTAGCAGTTTTATTTAAATGAAAACATTTTTATTCTTTGCTTTTATATAATAATGTTACATTGTAGCTTGTGACGTCTTTATCCACTGTGAATTTTTTTCAGTTTGGTATGTCAGTTGGTTTTAGTGTAGTCCTTAAAACAGAAACATGCAAATTTTGACTTTAACAAGCTATTACGAGAAAACTATGAGAGATAAAAAAATTTCATAAGAGACAAGTTTAGTCACATTGTGTGTCTAAAATAAGAAAAAAATCTGGTACAAAGGAAAAATAAAAACATAACGATGAGTATTGCGGTACAGCACGCCCTTAATATTGTCTACTGAATACGCGCCCGCGTTTTTCGTTTTAATATTACAAGTATTTTCATAGGAGAAATTATTTTTTTCTTTTAATTATGAATAGAAAATGTGGTATATTTAAAATATAAATATACTTAATATTATTTTCTGCTCTGTAGTCTTATGGGTATGAAATTTTGCAATCGTGTGCTTCAAAAACTCACTATCAAAAGAAAATTTTTACAATTTTTTCTTCTTCTTATGTCGCATTGTTATCCTCAGCGGAGTATCCAGCTCGACCTTTTTTTTTGGGGGGGGGAGGGGGTTGGGGGAAATTCCTAAAAAGTAGCCATGTCCACACCCCGAGTCAAAGAAGGGGATCCGAAGGCCCTCTCCCAGGAAAAAATAGTTAGTTTTTAAGGTGCAAATTGGGTGTATTTAAGGCATTTCCTAAACAAAAAAAATTGGATAAACCGATTTAAAAATGTGTAATATCTTACAGATTAACTATAAACAATAGGTCAAAAGGAAGCCGGGTCCCCTTTTCCCCCCTGGATCCGCGCCTGCCGAACAGACAAACAAACTGACAATAAAACTAGTCAATAAAGTAAAATAATTAACAAAAAATAATATTTAAGAAAAAAAAACACGTTTTATTTGTTGGCATCGTGTTGCTGGTATAGTGCTGCCCAACTTGTGTTATGACGGTTGATATGTAAAGAGAAAGAAATGTTTCAATATGTTTGTTTACGTTTATTTAGGAAGGTTTTACATTGTTCACAAAAAGGTATAACATGTTACGAGTTGCAAATAACAACGAAAAGCTTGTTTCCTTTATTGTTAACCTCGTATTTTGAACCGTGTGTGCAAGCGGTCACTGTAACACCAACCTTTCAGATATGATCTTTTTATGTTTTAGCGTTGGCAGATGTGCACTTGGCAAAACAATAACTTTAGTTTCATAAGCTTGGGTGTTTTCTCTGGTATACCTTATAGACTCGTTAACCCAGACCATGCTGGCCAACTGTTCTTCTCAACCGAAGAAAACCCGTAAGTGTTGATTATGTTAATGTCTTACAACTGCTAATCTAGGGATGGATCCTAGGGCCGGAAGGGAGGAGATTAAATTCCCACCTCCCCTTCATTTTACCAAAAGGTTAACAAGCACATAAACAAAACAGGAAAACATATAAACTCAGTATAATAATCCTTCTTTATTCTACTTAAATTAGTGAAATATTTTACAGAACAAAATGCACTGCCAGTAACAAAAGCGAACGCCTGAGTTAGAATGCACGTACATGATGATATAAACACGATCATCATAATTATAGGCTATTCACGATAAAGTGAGCACTGCATCATTTTTTCTTTCGGCCGTTTTACAGCCAACTTAACTAGCTTTGATATGAAAACTTACAAGCATCTAATATCCAGTGTGAACTTTACACTACGCTTAAAACTTAAAATATATGGGCCCAATAAAATAGTTTTTAATTTGTTATAAGTTTTAGTGAGTGCTCACATTATAGTGAACAGTCTATGACTGAAACAAGAATTTGCAAAACGGACCAAGTCCAAGTGGGTAGATTGTTGGGAAACAACAAAAAACGTATTGTTGTGGATCTGAGAGTGAAACTGGTCATCAATAATGGATAACTTGAAATTATAGTGTGTGTGTGTGTGGAATAATATGAAACATAATTGACATTGGAAAACTTTTGTCTTTTATTGTTTGGAAATTAATAATATTATTCGACTAGGTACCTTTTGAAAAATAAGTAACGATCTTTCTAACAATGGCACATAAAACATAATTTCTTTGTGCAATGTTGGAATATTCTAGTGAAAAACTAATAATATGATACATAGAAACACATTTTGCAAACACAACACCACCCAGTACCTTTTACCCGTAAAGCAGCGTTATCTAGTAAACTATCAGAGAATGCATGATGTCTTTGGTGTAGATTATGGGAACCTTAGTATACGGTAGTGAAAAAACTACTAAGACACATTGAAAATTGTTATTCAATTACAATCATGTAAGTCATAAACAAAATAGTGCGCTATTGGCACATTCATGGACTAGTCCGTTTAACGTATTTCTTGTATAGGAATGGTTTCTTTTGTTGCTGACAGCCAAGAGAATGCTTTGGAGAGTCGGAATCAGCATTGCCATCTCCCAATAGTCAGGATTTTAAAAGTAATTTATTTGCATAAACGTTTAGGATCCGCACACGATGCAGCAATAAATCGAATATGTTGCACCTTTAAAAATGTCGTAGGCCACGACATTCTTTTAATTTGTAGCACGTGTGTAATTGCAAACACAAACAGTCGAGTCTTGTCGAAATAAATCGTTTTCGCCAAACTCCTTAAAGAAGTAGTATGCATGCGTAAGAGACAGAGTGTCGAGCCGTGTAGGCTACTTGCAATACACAGGTAAAAGCAGTTGTGCGGGTTGCAGTCGTGAGTGAGAGGCATTTAAAAACAAAGTATTATGTGATACCAATCCATGCTACTGTACAGTACACAAGTATTGAAATTAAACAAATAAAGACATAAACAGCAACAACAAACAACAAACGTAAAAGTGTTTTTATGACTTCAGAATTAGCAACAAGCATAAAGGATTTCTTGTAGGAATACTGACAGGATGAATTAATAGATTCGGATGGCTAAGATTTTGAGAGCCAAAGAGGGGTGACGTGGTGTTGCACTGGGAACGGAGGATAAGGAAAGTGGGAGATCCACGATAAAAGCCACCGGTCAACGTCATTGTGCAAGCACGATTGCCACAAGTGAAAATTGGCGTGACCTCCGACGGTAATCAAAACCGTGTCGCCTTGTAGTGAGACAAGCATCGTGACCATTAGCCGCCGTGGCGGTTGTAGTTGCCATACTTTGGCGAAACAACATTGATACTGACACTGTGCTATTATTTTTCTTTTTCAAGTATTACCTCACGAAGTTATTCGTGTTTGGTTTATTATCAGCATGACGAACATAATACCATTTACACATGTTTCAGCAGCCTCGGACCTACCGTTCGTTCACAACTGCTACATGTACGCAGAATACTAGCAACAAACTGATCTGCGACTTTAACAGTGTTGTACTTGTTTACAGTGAATGTCCACCATTGTCTGTACGCTGAGCACATCACATGGATGTTCGCAGGATTGCCTATGCTCTAGGCTCTGTATTTCTGTGCGAATTATTCAAGTGTGTTTTGTGCATAAACGGTATATCCTAGACAGTTGCAACAAGAGGACCTTTTTGATTACACAGGTCTCATTTCTCAATAAACCATCTTCAAATGTTCGAAAATCCTGACGGTAAAAAAGTTGTATGCAATTAGAGGTTAGCCACCCATGTTATTTCCAAAAGGGTGGAAGGTATCAAGTTGTATTTGCTGTTGGTTTGAAGGTCCCAACAGCATTAAGCAATGCTGAAGTTATAGTTTTTTTTATGTCATATGGTTTCCGATATTTTAGGGCAATACTACTATAAATTTCATATTCAAAGACTCATTACTCCCTTAATATTAAGTTTACACAAAAAATGCAAAATAAATTTTTTTTTTATAAGGAATCACTTGCCGGAGTTTGTCGGTGTTGTTCTGCAACAACCTGTATACGCACATATTCCAGTATGTCCTCTGTTATCTGTATGTATTTTAAAATATAATAATATTGTATAAATTTGTGAGGACATCCCGTCCGTTCCAGCCTAACGTATTACCACCAATTTTTTATTACCTTTAGCCTGTCTCTACAGATTTCGTGTCTTTATGCAGTAATGAGAACAATTGTAGGCTTACATGTAGACTATTTATTACGACAGTAAGACACTAGTTAGTTTTTTTTATGTTAGATGTTAATCAGCATGTACTCCTAGTGTTGCACAAGTACATTGATAACGACGAGATGTAACTGCAAATATCAGAACTAAAGCAGATACTTACTATAGTTAAAGACTACGTCCACCAAAAAATGAAGTCCCCACTGCGAACAAGAAGAAGCTACGTATTATTTACGGCAGTACTGTAAGCTGGGTTCACTTTGCGTCAACAAAATATTCATTAGAAAGACACTTTGTGAAGGAAAACTGAATGCTAGTTATTTAAAAAAAAAAAAAATACATTTAATATCCTCAGATAATACTCACTAATCACCAATAAGAATGAAAAAAAAATTATGATGGTTTGGTGTGAAGTAGTTGGTGATAGTTATTCCCAGGTAACGAAGAGGCTTGTGGTGAGGAATTCAATTTTGTCAATTGGAGACATTTAGGCCAGCACTTAAAGAGCACATTTCACAAATCATACTGAATTTTTCTTTATTTTTTACTGATTCAACATTTTGTAAGACTTATTTGAAAATATTTCAAAAGCGACTTAACCTTAACTTTTATTAAACACATTGTATTCAATATAATAATTTATGTTAATTAAGTCAGTTTAAAATTGAAGATAATAGGTAATTATTTTTCACCACGTACCAATTTAGTCTAATAATACACACCTAATCGCAAAATTAATCTAAGACACATTGTCAGTAATTTCCAACACCCTACAATTGGACGACGTTATGCACAAACCAGTTATGCGCCAATCAAATTGTGTTGCGAAATACAGATGAAAACGTTTTCAGTTTTAAAACTGTCTTAATGTATTCTGGTCCTGTAGCGTGTTCAAAATATTTCCTTTATAAGACTAAAATAGGGCTACTTCTCGTAAGAACTGCTCAAAGCAAGGAATTTTTAAACACATTTTAATTTACAACAATTATTTGGTTCATAGCTGGTTGATGCATAACACCATCCAATTATCATACAAAAATAAATAATAACAAAAGGAGTTGTCACAGCCCTTAAGGGCGTTATCCACTTCATATTCCTGACAAGAGCAAGGAGAGGGAGCAGTTACATGTTCAATTATAAAAGGTGTGGCTCAATACGTGTAGAACATGTACCTATGCAATGCTGACTTTCTGTTCATCTCAACGTTGCCCATATCTCTATAGAACATTTTAATGCATTTTTAAAATATCCTGGAACAGTGATGTAGCCAGTATATATATATGTGTGTGTGTGTGTGTAGGGGGGCGGGGGGCGGGGGAAGTGGGTTAACCTGAGAATAATATAACGATAACGGACCATCCCTTTAAATCTGGGGTCAAGGGGTCCTCCCCCAGGTAAATTTGGATTTCAAGGTACAAAATATCTAGTGATATTTTAGCACTTTTTGTAACTAAACATTTAATACTATACAGGTAAAAATATTTTTTAAGCTTTATAAGATTCAATTTTGTTTGCAGCCAATTGGTGAAAGGAGGGGGGAAGGAAGGGTTATAACCCCCACCTGACCCTGAAAACTATGAACAAACATATTTTTTCCATTATAAAAACACTCGAAAATTTCACCTCACAAATTTTCCCTCGTGTTTCCAATTCCTGTAGTAGTATTCCCAGGTTCTCAGCAAAGAAAATTGTGTTTGTCTGAACATAATATCATTAAAATTGACTCGCTACAGCCAAATATGCTTGAACATGTACATAAATACCATTCCTTGTTCAAGTCATGGCTCTCAAAGAGAAGTCCTTACATTATTATTTTCTAACCCACTGGAAGGCAATAAAAGAAGAAATATATGAGTGACACCTGCTTCAAGAAGACCACCACTTTTGTACGGTGCACTAATTTGGTGCAGTATTTACATAGTACATATTCTTTTCCATACGACCTAAAGCAGTGACCCAATAATTTTTTTTGCCTTTTTTTTTGTACTGCGATATGTCGAACAAAAACCTCTATCTTTCTGTTTTACAAATACCTAGTCTGTATTTTTTGGAAATAACAGTATGAAAAGGAAGTATTTAGTGATTTTGAAGGGCCCCAAAACATGTTCTTGGTAGTTGCGCTGTATTTTTGAAAACATAAAAGCATAGCAAAAGTGTGTTATTTTAATAGATAAACATATGGGAAGCAAATTTAGAGGTTTTGTTTACAAAATAAGATGAGAGATGTGCTACAATGCTGTTGTTGAATCAAGTCAAGGACTTCTGTGTAGGTGGCTGGCTGCCAAGTCTCCCGAGCTACGTGCGCGGGTTACACTGAGTGTATCTCAACTCACAGCGTGATTAAATTTTGAAACATAGCGCAACTACGCAACAGTGTGTTCATCCTTTCCTATGTGTATGACGTATCAGTCTGCGAGTACCTCAACCCTCTGTCTACTTACTTAACTTGTCACATTGTGTGTGGATCAGGGTCCACAAAAATAATAATAATGTTGCGTGCCATGTTCCTGGAGGCCAGTGGTCGGCGGCTGTTTCGTAACACCTTGAGGGCTGGCCGATGACTCAAAGCCCGGGTGGCTCATAGTGGGAAAACCGCCGAAACTACGTCATAGATGCCTGTCCCAACTGCGTCTTAACCCTTCGAGGGCGGCCGACGTGACTATGGGCATATCCGAAACATGATGAAATATCTATTTTTAGACCCCTGTAATGCGGGGAATAACCGACTGTCTGGGCTAGTATAAAAGCACAGAATCGACACATTTGGGGCAGTTCGCTATTAAAAGTGCTAGAGGAAGGTGCTACGCCTGTGGAGAGAGACTGGTGAAGACATCTTGGTGACGTCAAAGTCTACTGTGAGGCGGCAGGCGGCTACCTGCGGAGCAGTGTTGGCGGTACAAGAGGACTGCTGCGGCGGGCTGACAGGCGAAGAGGAGGTGCGCGACGGGAGTCGAACAGAAGACCTCAAGAGTGAAGTCAGCGGTGCACTCGG
>PNEQ01125694.1:0-15423 GCA_003012365.1 Medauroidea extradentata | reverse complement strand
AAATTGCATTGGCCAGTTTTTTGTTTCTAAACTTAAAAACACATCCTAGAAATATGTAATATTAATAAGGGGTTCATAAAAAGTGAACAGTTTTCAAATCCCTGCTTAATTTTTATTTTCCGTCAATATGTATCTTTCTGCTCCATGTAACAAGAAATATTGGCACATGTGCTTTTATTTGTATAGACTTGTACAATGTTTACATCTACATTCTACTTCTAAGAAAATATATTTACTCATTACATACAAGAAAGATTAATAACTACCATTTGATTCTGGGAAAAAGGCAAACCTGTACGGAATGAGTTCTGTGCTGTCTGGTCAATGGTTAAAATTACTGGCTGCATACTGAAGCAGTAATGTTTGTTTGTTTTGTGCAAATTCTTATAGGCTAGTATGAGTTAATTGTACTGTTTCCCCTGTGTTATTTTATGTGTAGAAAGCAGATATATGTTAGACATTCTAAGTTAGCCCCCTTATATGGGTGTTTTTATGTTTTTGTGACCAGTTTTTTGGTATAAAGTTGACACAATCTCATTACAACATTGTTTTTGTAGTGCAATTGAATTTTGGATTGTTAAGGGTTTACCAAATATCTTATAAGGTATTTGGGTTTACTGTAAACTTGTCAACTTCTGGTGCATGTAATGGCAGTCAGAAAGGCACTGGGCAACCATGAAGTGTATAATAATACTGTATAAATAGCTACTCAACAGTAAATTTTATGTTCAAGAGCAGTTTTACGAAGTGATAATTTGTATACTCCTTTCACTCTAAGTTGAGTTTTAGGATAAACAAAGCAAATTATAAACAAACATGTTCATTGGCTGCAGACCGCTGTGCACTGTGATCTTGCATAAGAAATAACTTAGATCTTTGTTATCTGTCGTGTACATATGAATTTACCACTCCCTCACTTAATGAGAGAGTTTTACTAACAAATATCTAAAATATGCAGATGTTGCAAACACAATCTATGACGCTATATGTTTATTACTGGAATTATGGTTAGCGGACGACACGTCGTACAGTTGATTCACGAGTCATTTAACGACTGACGCACTGTTAAACGTATGAGTTTCTTGGTACACTTGCCAGTATTTAGAGATGTACGATACTCTGAAAATATCAAAAGATTAGTTCAGTAATAATTACCACAGTAAAAATAAGTCAGAAATATCACAATCAGATATAAGTTACAGTAATTTTTTATTCTTTTCAAAGTATTTTTGGACATTAACGCGTGAATGTTGTGACTACTGCGAATGGTTTTTCGTACCCATTTTCCATTTCAGTTCGTCCGAACCAAAATTCCTTGATCTATTTCGTTCCGTCCTTGCGTCGGTTTATGTTAACATCGCTTGCGGATTAGCTTACGTGATGCTGGACGTGAACAGTGAAAATGTCTTGCATAGTTTTCGAAATGTGGATATATGTCTTCATTACTAAACAAACTGCTGTGATGTTTTTAAGGCAAGAATAATTATCTCGCATAACATTCTTTACAAAAAAAAAACGAATATATGTTGTGCCTTGCACAATATTGCTGTGAAAGGTATGTTTGTATAATACGTGACAAAAGTATTGAAGGTTTGGAGTGCCTAAAAATGCAGCATTGATATTAACATAATATTTTTAAAAATTGGTAACTTCTATAAATAATGTTACAATATTTAGGAACACAAAATGATGTTATATGAAGACTGACTGTACATGTAAAGTATATATTTTCCAGCAGCCAGTGAAAACAAAAAAAAAAATAGATTGTGGAGTTTAGGAACTGTGAAATTTTCTTGTTCCTAGTAGACCTGTACGAAATAGTTAGTAGGAGTGCTGGTCCTAATCTGAACCTTCAAAATATTTTTAATTATTATCGAGTTAAGTCTGTGCTGCGGCAGGCTCTCTGTTAAAAACTGGTATCCCAGACTACTGTATACATAGTAATGGTATAGCTTACCATCGTTGCTTACCAATTTTTAATGTGGGAAATGTGGCGGAAATTACCATTGGATTGCAGGTTTTCTCAGAGTTCTCCGGTTTCCCTTGATCTTGCATTCTGTCACTGTACCATACTCACCTTATCACTCCTCGCCAGTACTCAAGACCTCACTGTTATGTGATGATCAGTGTACTTACTCACTCACACTAAAATATAGCTTTATTGGTGTAAGCATTGAGGCTATTCCCAAAAAAAAATATTTATGGTATTATTAGGAGCATTGTATTTTAAAGTTTTTCATTCAGATTGTCAGTTGATACTTGCAGTGGTGGGAATGTGCACTATCACTTTTTTTAAATTAACTTTATCTCTGTTTCAGACTAAAAGATATGAGGCAACAATTGGTTCTGTGGTTTTCACTGCTGCAAATTTTGAGTTAATCCAAATACAGCTGCAAAGTTAACCACATTCTTTGAAAGTATTAACATGTTTGGGAAGGATGAGTCTATTGAACAGAACATTACTACAAACGGTGCTCGTAATTACACTGTTGTATTGACACCACCACGACCAGCAGCACCGCCTGAAAAACATTCCACCATCATACTTCCAGCTTCTAGGGAGAATCTTGTTCCGTTGCAGCCGCCTTCAGTTGTGCAGCCATCTTCAGTTGTAAGTCCATCAACTGTAGTGAAGCCCAACCATGTGGTGACTGTTGGGAAAAATATGACATCAAATGAACTTTGCCTCATTGAGTTGCAATCTATGGGTGTCAGGACTGAGCAAAAATCATCCATGCTTCTATCACAAGGCAGTTTTGTAGAGCCTGGCATTTCAAGTACAAGTCAACCGAATTCTTCCTCAGAAAAAAGTAGTAACATTGCTCAAGTAGAGAAGAAATCAAATGTTATACTGCCTGCATCTCGGGAATCTCTTGTTCCAATGCAGCCACCTCCTCAGAGTACTTTTAAACCACCGAGCAGGACTAGTCCGGTGTTTCCAACTGCACCGAAAGTGATGGTTAGGAAATTTAATTTAGCATATAACAGCCAAACAAATACACATTTACAAAACAAACTCCTCACAAAGGTAAAGACTTCAGATGAATGCCCAACTGTATTGTCCGAGAGTGATTTAGTGTGTGCAGTAAACTCAGACTTATGTAGTAGTGGGAGCAAATTTCAACTAATGAAAGTAAATCCGACTGAACGAAATTCAATTCTGTGCCGTTTACAACAATCCCCTCAGGCCATTATTGCAAATTCCACAGTGGGAGCAATTTCGCCTCTGGGCAGTTCTCAGAATACATCAACATGCATTCCTGTTCCTGCTGTACCTTTAAAACTTGTGCCTACGATTCTGAAAAGATCTTCAGCAAAGACTGTGGTCACACCATCTGGTTTACAAACGACAGGCTCTATACCGAGCGTTGGTTCACATAGTTCTGTTCCAGTTATTATAATGAACAACAAAGGCGCAACTGTCACCACTGCTGTCAATAAACCATTAGTTTCTTTAGCAGGCAAATCAGTTATTACAAAAGACAAGAAAATTTTTAGCATAAAATTTGTTGATGGCAAGTGTGTGTTGTATGAAAATGTGGATAGTAAAACTGCTGCTGTTTCAGAAGTACCTAATCAACTTAATGTTGTCAAGCAAGTTGATTTAAAAGTGCTTAAGACACCAAAATTCATCAAAGTTGACTCATGCAATGGTGGTTATATTTTGAAACGTTGTATCCAAAATAACAAAGATGCTAGTAACATTGTTTCTAAACCTCCAGATGCAACTGTAATTGAAGAAAAGAGGCCAACGTCGCCTGGGCAAACAAATCAGCTGGGACTTAACCTTAACCTTGCAGCTTCACTAGAAGATGGCAAAAGTGAGTTAATAATGCGTGATACATGTATGAATTCAGTGGGGCATAAAACTGTTCCCAACGATACAAGTGTTTCGTATGATGCAATGAGTGATGGATTAGAGTGGGATGCAAATGAAATACTGAAGACACTAGGTGGAGAACCGCAAGAAACAAAGCATAACTTAGAAAAGCATGAAGAAGAAATGAAGGAAATTAATGAAATACTTAATGTTAGAGAGGTGGAAATTCCTGCACGCAAGGTAGTGGTTGCAGATGCTTGGTCTCAGACAGATTTGTACTCGCTTATGGAACAGGGAAAAATTGTTGAGATGTCGATAGCACCTGCTGCCAAATATGGCAGTGGCTCAGTTATTAAAAAACAAACTGTGACAGTTCCTTCTGCTCCATTTGCTGTTGTAGAGCGTTTTCCACCCGTCCACTCTGTGGCTCCTTGTGTGCAGGAAGTACAGAGTGAATCCAAGAAGCTAAAACTTAATGTCAAAGGTACAGAAGGAATTTTACCTAACAAAGAAAATAAAAGTATCTCTGATCCCCTTAAAGAAATTCAGCCAGTTGGCAATACATCTGATGATTTTGATAGTACCACATTATGGCATGACTTACTGAAAAACTGCAATGCTACAGAGATTGAACCAGATCAGTTGATGATGGAAACAGAAAGTTTATTAGATTCCAAGGTTCTAGGTAATAATGATACGAGCACAGTTCATGATCTTATTGTTAAACATAATATTAACAAGCTGTGCAACAAGAACAAACTTATTAAAAATGAGGGTCCTATTGGTGGAGAGTATTACAAACCAAATAGTAGAAAAAGAAAACAGACATTTCCTTCTTTTAGTAGCAAGAAACCAGAAAACTGTGGTAAGAAAGCCGAAGATAACTATGTTAAAAATTTTGAAACTAACATTCTTGCAAAAGATCTAAAATCGCCAAATGTTGATAGCATCGGAATTTGTGGTGATGCACTGTTGGATGATTCTAAACTAAAATCTTTGGTTGAAAACAAACAATTGTTACAGAAGTTATATTATGAATGGATAGAGTCTGTGCAGCCAGACACAGATGGAAACATAGAACTCCATTATGCAGTAACGGAAGAAAATGTCAATCTGGTTCGAAGGCAGTGCATGGTTCTTTCTGCTCGAAAATTCTCAGTTGACATAAAAAATAATGATGGTGAAACACCGTTACATTTAGCAGTAAGAAATGGTCACAGGCAAATAACACAAATACTTCTCAGTTATGGTGCAGATCCGTGTGTTAAAAATATGAAAGGTAACAATGCCCTCCATCTTGCAGTTTTGGCAGATAGTGTAGGTAGCCTTCAGGCTCTCTTAGGTAAAGACAATCCGTGGACTCTTCCCTTCAATGTACTAAATGATGAAGGGCTTGCTCCATTACACTTGTGTGCTATGAACAACAAGAATAAGCAGCTCTTGGAACTTTTAGCTGCCGGAGCGAGTGTTAACTTGGAGGATGGCAAGAGTGGGCGTACTGCACTCTTTCATGCTGTTGAGGCAGACAACAACCAGATAGTCCGCATACTGTTAGCAGCTGGGGCAGACTCATCTTTGCAGAATTACTCGGGCCATACTCCTTTGCATGCAGCGAGTGAAGTGTCAGTTACAGATAAACGTGTCATGAGTGAACTCATAACAAATGAAGGAATATCTTCAAATGGAAATATAAGGACAAACAGAAAACCTACGTTAAAGAGAGTTAAGGTTATTAATGACTCGGGCGACGAAGATGATCCTAAATGTGTACGTAGTCGTAGAAAATTGAGAGATAGGAAATTTTGAAAATAGTTAATGTTTTTATAGACATATTTGGAAGAATTAGTTAATTTGTGAAAGTCAGTGTGTGTATAGTTTTGAATTAAATGCAGTGAAATTGTGAGACACAATATTAAACAAGGTCTTACTTTATAATATATTTTTTTAAAATATATATCTGAATTTGTAAATTTAAAAAAAATTTTTATGTAGATTTTGATATGTGTTGGTGATTAATTATAACTTTTCATGAACATTAAAGCTAATCATTAACAATATTAATTTATTCATAAGTTTTGAGACTTGTTTTATGTATATGTTTTGGTTATTTTTGGAGTTACTAGAGCCACATTATGTTTAGTAATAATTTGTGCTTTATAATTTAGTTTTAAAAGGATGTTTTATGGAAATTTTGCATGAAAATTATTCTTTGAAAGCCTCAATTTTTTCAAGTAGATCAAAATAAGCTGTTTGTTTGAATTTTTTTTTTTTTTGTGAACTACAGCTGCTACTACACTAGTTCAGTTGTAAATAACAATTTCTCAGTGCATTGCATATAAAAATAAGATAGCAGTGAATATTTGTGTTGAAGGTAAAAATGTTCTCTAGTGCTTCCTAAGGTTTTTGAGTACCGTAAACAAGGTGAACTTAGCACCTCCTAAATGTCTTTTCCCCTTTCTCAATCTGTCTCTTGTCTCATTCTATCTACCTATATACCTCTAATTTTTTTCTCTGTAATTAAATGTTTGTTTAGGTTGGTTTAGTAGAGATGTCGTAATTTTTGAATTTTTTTACACTGATGGCAAGTCCAGAGCTTTCTATGTAGTAAACCACTGTGGTTGTATTATACAATTGTTTGCTCAGGTAGCCCATCTGAGCAGGCTCATCAGTATATTTTGTTTTTGTGGCAGGCTGTTAATACTGATGGCATTTTTGTTGACTGTACCCAAAATTTTGTAGTTTTTGCAAGTAATGTAATACAGTCAGTGTTCTCCCCAGGCCCATCTTGCCGGGCTAGTTTTCTCTACCACCCGGCTAAGAAACAGACATTCCCATCAACACCATCAAGCTTATTCCACGATCCACCCAGCTGATCTCATAAACCACCCAGATCTAAATTTTTGCTGTGAAGAACACTGCAATAAAATTGACAGGATAGTTACATTGTGCTTAATATAACTGTATGCAAGTGATGTTATTCATTACAAGAACTTTTGTAACAATGAATAATCATTCAAGCAAATGTGAAGTGAAACAGTTTTATTGGTAAAGTTATTGAATGAACTATTAGTGCAGTTTTTCTGAAGACTGGGTTTATTTTTGCAAGTTTTTACAGAGTATATACAATCGGTTTAAAAGTTCTTTATGACATTTTGTTTTGTGGTTATTATGATCTGTTCTAAATGTTGTGGTCTTAATTTTGAAAATGTGACAAAACACATGTTGGTGGCCAAAAGTTGGGTTTAATATGATCAGTTAAAGTGTGTAGGAGGACAGTTTCAAAATGGGGATCGTAAAAATTTTAAACAAAAATGTACTGAAAATTACGTATCAAATTGTATAGTGAAATTAGAACACATTGTAATATTCACATTTATCGTATTAACTCTAAAAATAAAAAAAATGCATGATAAATGGTTTACATAGAAATGAAGACACTGAATTTCCGTACAAAAATTACATTAAAAACTTGTTGATATTAAACTTTAGCTTCCCATATTCGAACGGTTCCCATTATATCCATACTTCCTAAAAACTGATTCGTTGCAAAATTTCTGAGCGTAGCTTTTAAATGGTTTCTTTGCCATAAAAGTTGTTAAACTATGTCGGATTATCATCATCATCCAGTAAGTTAAAGAAATTTACCAGCCTAAAAATTTTACTTTCCTTATGAGGAAAATTGTCTTAATTTATAACATCCTCAAAATATACAATTGGATTTGTTAAAGGAGTAGGTTTTCAGGATGAAAGAAAAACATTTATTGGAGTCACTGTTTCATTGGTATGAGTCAAGAGATTTTATGATTTAATACATCTGAACAGAATTTTATATTTCCTTGAAATTCACATAGATAGTTTTTGGAAGATAAAAAACTTTGATCTTGATTTCTTAAAATTCTGTGGTTACATTAAATATGATATGTGAAGTTTTCCATCTGCACCAAATTTATGTCTGTTAAATCTTCACATTACTTGACACACCTCTGTGCAACAAATGGTTAGCTGATGTGTAGAGAGTATATGATAATACAATGTTCCTGTATGTTGCAATATCATACATCACGGGAACATCATGTTTATATCTGATATTAAGACTCTACTATGACACGTGTGTAGCCAGAAAAATGTTAACTGCAAGGCACAGTCCCCTTCTTCCTGTGACATTCACAACTAGTTTGGGAGACTAAAAATGCTCTCAGCCCCAGGTGACTAGCAGAAGCCATAACTCGTGGAAATTTAATTTTCGTCTTCCATGTGTTTACAATTGGTGGAAGTGTTTATGTGCACAGGAATGGCTGGTTTACAGTTTGAAGTAGAATTAATTATGATGTTATGTGTTTGATATTGGCATCGACTTATAAATCATGTAATAAAACTTTTTTTGCCAGTCAGTCCAAAAACTTATTTGTCCAGTGAGTTATGCAATACTGCAACAACTAAATCACAATTTTAAAAAGTGCAAAATTTAGAGAGAAAACTAAGATGACGTCAGTGGTGAAATACTACTTGCACCTGATAAGAATGATGTTGAAAATTGCAGAAGTTCTGCATTTATGGTTTAGAACATTGGTGTATTTCGATGAACTGTACAGTAATTTTATCCAGTCAAAACAGTTATCAAAGGTAAAGAAAATGGTGATGGTTTTAAAACAAAAGGTGGACGTTAATGAAAAAAAAAAAGGGAGGTTTTTAGTCCATCATATGCGTGTGATGATTTTAATCTTACATTGAGCTCAAACCATATCCCCAAATATCTTGATTGTAACATGTTGATAGGAACGACAAATAACTATACACACAACAGTTTGAGCGATTGTGATTTTCCCTACTTTCTATGTCACTTTTTACACATTCTTCCTTCCTCATGCATAATAGTTAGTGGACCTGGCATGTGAGCCGTGCTGTAGCGTGGTACGAAAAGTGTTTTTTTTTTTTCCCTTGTATAACTGTTAAAAAATGTTTACGATACGCTTATCTGTGAATAGACGACACACTTAAAACAGTGTACCTATGGTTTTAAAAATGCAGTCTGCTAATTAAAAACATGATTACCATACCAAGCTCCTCTAAAGTGCTAAAAATTACTTTCCATGTTGCGGTAGCTGAGAAATTATCAACCGTAATCACACAAGAAAATCATGTAAACTGCATTGGATTTTACCACATACTTACCAAAAATAAAATAACAGGGTCATTGCTTGAAGTCCCCTATGAAAAAGACTTTTTACGAAAACGCTGCACGCTAGTTTGGTACTTCATGCCTAGAGGCGATGAGGTGTTTGATGTGCAAGTTATATTTGATTTATCGCCTTCCCGTTTTCGGGCCTCAAACATATAAAAGAACCACTAATTCGTTGGTTCAGTGCTCATTTCTATCCAAATTTCGCGTACGCTCAGTTACATTTTACAGTACAGCAGTCTGAAAACTCTGTTTTTAGGTGAAGGCCTTCAAAACAGTACTTTTAATGAGCATGAGATTTTAATAACAACATTCTGTGCTTGTCCAAACTGCATTTTCTTTTCGTACATTAGCAGAGTGGGCACATGTGTAATAGTTTTGTCAAAAAAGTATTTCACTGTACATTACAATGTATTTGATGCTAGGATATGCCTTTAAAGTCTCCTTGTAGTACAGTGCATGACACAAAGTTCAGTTGGTTAGATACTGTTAATTTTATGCTAGTTCCATCTAATTTGGTTTTGTCACATTTCAATATTTTGTACTATTCTGGTTTTGGGTAGTAAACTTTTCAAAGTTGTCAAACTAAAATTAATTATTACTGTACAGGCTTGGCTGCTAGGACAATCTGCTATAATTAAAAGTATAAAGTTGGCAGCACAAGTTGAACAAAATCCTTAATATAATATGGCTCCCTGCACTGCCTAAGAGATTAGAAATTTTCACTTTCCACTTTTCGGTATAAATTCTGTGTTTTCACTACAGGGTAGAGTCGCTCAGAGCCCAGTGGGGATTGAGCATTTGTTAAGCATGTACCTACTTAGAGACATTGCATGGACGATACCTTGTCATTATTCTGACAAATACATAATTCGAACGAGTGAACAGTTCCTGCTGTAACTACGGCTTATACATTTCTGCGTTCCCTTACAAAAAAAGTAAGCTTTGAGAAAGTAGATCAGGACTACATGAGATTAAGAATCATTTGTGGACCAGATTAAAATTGTCCTCTAGAGGAACAAAAATGTGAAAAACATTTTGGAAGAAAAATTGCCATGCTTGACATTTGCCAAAGTTGTGTTAATAAGACTTCTTACACTGGCTGTACATTTATTGTATTAGTTGACAGACAGAAAACAACTGCATTAAATTTATACTGTATTTTTATGTTGTCGACACTTTGAAATAGTTGTACAGCAGTTATATCACTGAAACAGTAATTGAAAAAAAGAAAAGAAAAAAAAGAAAGAAAAAAAACAGCAAAATAATGTACTTGTAGACAGGAAATTTGTTTTTAAAATATTTATGAAATACTGAGTACTTTTACTACAAATGACTTAGCAAGACTATGTTGTACTATGAAATAATGTGTAAGTAAATTTTATTCTACGTACACTGAGAACATTTTTACTACACATGACTTAGCAAGACTATGTTGTACTATGAATTAATGTGTAAGTAAATTTTATTCTATGTACACTGAGAACATCTTTACTATTTGACATAAGCTTTGATGAGAGAACAAGTATATTATATTGTAATGTGGATGGTTATTTTGAAATTATTTTATGTATGGATTCTTTTAAAACTGAGTGTATTATTTTTTAAGAACATTTAGGGAATATAGTTTTTTTTGTGCATCTAGGGTGCTCTGTAAGAAATAATTAGGTAGTAAAAAAAATTCATTTTGACTGCGTGTGAAAATTAATTTTGGCACATTAGTTTAAAGATAAAGTTTTTGGAGTACTACAGTTATAATATATAAAACTTAAAACACTTTAAAAAATTGTGCTTAGAATTAAAGTTACAACTATACAAAAACATTTCATAATCTACATTTACAGTCATGGTAAATTTGTAAGAAAAATGTGTGACAAAATACAGCTATTGAATCATTCCATCAAAAAAGTTTGTCATATTATTTTTTTTTTTAAATTTGTCACATTTCTTATCCCGATTGCATTGTGAGACCTTAAAATGGTAGGTTGAGTTGACATGTATTAATGCACAGGAAGTAAATATGTATCATAAATGTGATTTTCTTTTTATTTTTACTTATCAGAGATAATTTCTGGACTGTTAAACTTTCATTCCTCTTGAGTTTTTAGTATTTTTTGTCAACTAAAGCAACATAATATGTTGTTTTCTGTGTCAAAGTTTGCTGTGTTAGAATTTTAAAATGTTTGGTAGAAACTGACGCCATAAAAATTGTCAAACTAGAACTATACTGGTGGTATATTGTTTATATCATGGCTATAAAATTTTCTTTTGCCAGCTTGATTTGAAGAAGGTTAAACATATTTTATAGTATGATAGAAGTGGTTTGCTATCCAGATTTTTAATCTTGTAATATAAGTTTTGAAATGTGATCATACTAGTGAGGAAAATGTGACATTAGTTATCCTGAGAAGTACATGTATGAATGAGTGTGCATAGAAGTAGGGTTTATTATACAAGTATATTAAAAAATTACTTCTTTTAAGAGTTCTCTAATGGTCATACAGATTTAATATTTGGAGGTTTAGTTTAATAAATTAATTTTCTTGCCAGTAGTGATGCATAACATTTGGCTTTCAGCCAAAGAAATTTTTTCAATCTTTGGTATATTAATGTTTTAGCAGAATCAAATAAGTTTTATTGGTCCTTTACATTTAACCAACTTTTTTAAATACAGTACTGTAGTTGTGATTTTTTTTGTTGAAGTAATTTATTTTATGTAAATGTGGCTAGACTTGTCTCTACCAATCACTAAGAAATTTCGTGTAGGATTTTATTTTAATGAATTACTCTTGCAAAGCATCCTAGTGGTAGCACTACATGTACTCAGGGAAAGTTTTCAAAAATAGTCTAGTCTAATTAATTGCATAATTAGCTTAAATGCTTCTACCATTGTAAGTGAACTGATTGTTTTCTGTGATTAAGTTTGTTTGTGAAACTTTACTGTATATTGTAGTTTCATTATTGATCATATTTATTTACAGAACTTTTAGTGTATTTTTGAGAAATGCTACAATCCTTATGTATCATACAGAAAGGTTGTAAAGTTAAAAGTTTTAGTTGCCTGTATGTGTTGTCCTTGAGGTTGTTTAGTTGTGTCTGAAAGACAGTAGATAAATATATGTATGTGCCCTGTAATAGCGTTGTATTGAATTGCAGTACACACTTGCCTCTCTTATTGCACCTAGATTTGATACTGTATTTATGATTATTAATGTTTGACTGATTTTCATCTTCTGATTTATGTTCTAAAGAAACTATCATTTTCTGAATTGCAGACTGCTTTGCGTGTACAAATATCTGAGGTGTATAAATTGCAAAGGCAGTATTAATAATTTTTTCCCTGATAGAAATATGTTATTTGTCTGTTAAATGTAATGGTACAAAAAGTGTAGTTTTCTAAATGTCGTGTGTTTGTGTGCACTCGTGTGTACAAATACACAGGCACACATGCACAAGGTGTTGTCAAAATGTTTTTTTAAGTAAACTTGTAGAAGACCTTGTTTAGTTTTGATTATCATCCTTTCATAATGGTTCACTTGTTCAGTACAGATGTGCTTCCAGTATGTATAAGTTCTACCTGTGAAGGTTGTCAAGCTTAATTTTAAAGATAGAATGAAGTTGTAAGGAGACCCTGTGAAAATGCAATATCTCGGCAAGAAAAAATAAACAATAATTTGGCTATGCACTCGTGTGCCTGTAGTAATATCACAGTTGAAGTTCGTAACACTATGTGATCTCGTGTACCTCAGTGGTAATGCAGCATAACTTGAGTGTTGGTAATTTTACCTTTGTGGGTGCAATCTTGCATGTGTTAAAATAAGGTGATAGGTATCCATAGTTGTCTCTCCTTCCTAATCTGCCTCACCTATCTCTTTCTCTTGTAGAACTTATGGTCTTGTGGTATTGAAACTGCTGACTTGCTTCTAGGTCATAACCTTAGGCCCAAATCTCATTCACATTTGTGTTTCTGAACATAGGTTTGTAGTCCCTATTGAAATTGCAGGCAAGGTTCCCTTTGCACATAGTCACAGGAACATTGTCTCATCTCGTAAAATTTGTTTTTCATATTGTACATACTGATATCCACAGCTAATTGCCCTTTTTGTACTGCTGTCCATATTCACAGAGACTGGAAACATTTTGACACTGCCTTAAATCATGACACAAATTTATTATTAATTTCATAAAATATGAGGCAAGAAGTGTCCTTGTGCATTGTTCTGTATTGTAAATACGTACAACCCTCTTAAGAAGTTTCCATGTAATAAGTGTCCTGCTTAATAAGTTAAATAATTTTGCACCTTGTCTAAATGAACATGTATAATTTAACCCATTTAAGAAGTTTTCCTGTTTAATACGCATTATTTATTTCTGCCCCATTAAAAATAGGGTTTTACTACTGTAGTTGATTTATGTATGTTCGATTTATAACTCTTAATTTATTAATTTATTTGTAAACTAAGGTATGCCCAGTTATGTGTTTGAAAATTTACGTGGTAGTTGTCAGTGGTAAACAATTATTTTGTATAAATAGTTTTTTATGTATGGGCTTCAGCCCTTTTGGGTAACATTTGTGGTGATGTAAATGTATGTTTTGATAGTGTTAATAAACAAAAATAAATGTCATGAGTTAATTGGTGAAATGGTTAGTAGGTTATTAGTTTAAAGAAATGTATTTTTAATTATGTGATTGTAACATTTATGATTTATTGCTGTCTGGTAAACATTGCAATAAACATTTCTGTGTGTCGTACATTTCCTAAATGTCTTTGAAACAAGAGATCTCAGGAATACAAAATATTAAAAAGGGGCTTTGGGGTTATAGCATTGATTATGCTGATCTTCGACCACTGCCAAATGGATCTTAAACTTTGCTGATTAGAGTCTGTGTGCTTTACGATTGCAGTAAGTGTTGCCAGTGTTGGTTCCTTTCCTCCACCATGATGGATGATTAATTTTTTTTGTCGTGTTAGAAGATATCTACCACCATACACAAAAATGGGTGAAGTGTTCAGTTACGTAAATCACAAGCTATACAATGCAAGAATTTCACTGTCGTTACAGTATACCCACTATTATTCTTGCTCCTCTTAACCAGTTTTTGACTTATTTGTGCAACATGTTTGTAGGTAGTATTGTGATAAGGATGTTGTAGTGCGTAACTGTTAATCATGGACGACGACACAGCCGCAATGTTCGTCTATCATCGTGCCTCATGTCTATTGTGCCTCGTGAGCAAGTGTTTGTTACAGAAACCCTTGCAAGTTGTCCTTTCTACCCTTTTTTGAAATTATCTGGTCATCTCAGTTCTCACTCCATCCTTGTCTGCAAGTTTATTATCCTCCCCTTCTCATCTGGATGTTTGTCACTTTCGCATCCTCATCTCAACTTTGTGACACACTCGTGAACACAGTTGTTCACTAAATAGAGGATAATTTATAATTTCTTTTTTGACATAATACAGCTTACTTATGTAGTTTTTTTACATGACTACAAAGTGCAAATGGTGTTTTCTTTACAGTGTTAGCATAATATCTGCACTTGTATTTTTAAGGAAAAAAAAAGGGTTTGTGTTAGAATATATTTGAACATGCTTATGATTCAAATGGATAATGAAAGCCATACATTTTGCGCATATTCCATTTTATTTCTATTTAACTCACATCGGCCATCACACGTTTTCATAGGCAAACAAAAGGAGAAATTTTTTAGATGTGACAAATGAAACACAGCATAGAGTACGACAAATAAAGAATGTTACCTTAGACTATGTAACGAAAGATAAAGTACAAAAAAAATACAAATTACCAAAATAGCACTTAAGATTAATCATAAATACATTTAAACAACATGCCCCCTTAATCTTGGTGCTATTTTAAACACAATTTTGTTGTCAGACCTTTGTGTTTGACTCTACCAAGTCCTTAAGGTTGTTCAAGTGGGGGAAAAAAATAATTTTATATTTGTATGAAATAGTGTTAGTTTTGTACACATTACTTGAGAGTACATATAACTCTAACGGAAAAAAATTAGCTCATCTAGTTTTCCCGTAATGGCACTTCAAAGTCAAAATTTGCGTATTTTTACTTCATACAAAACTTGAAAACCAGTTAAGATAAAGAAATGAAAAAAATCATATCAAAACTAAGCGTTACTGTCTATGGCCTGTAGCATTTAAAACCCGTTACAAAAAATTTTTATGTTAAATAAAAAATTTCAAAATTAAAATTTTTTTTGGTACCTTTAGAAATTTATTTTAAACACAGAAATATTTTATAATGTGTTTGTATATGCTTCAAGCCGTAGACGGTGACGTGTAGTTTTGATGAGATTTTTTCCATTTCATTATATTTACTGGTTTTCAAGTTTTGTATGAAGTAAAAATATGCAAATTTTGACTTTGAAGTGACATTACGGGAAAACT
>PNEQ01125693.1:0-15422 GCA_003012365.1 Medauroidea extradentata | reverse complement strand
ACAAGGGATAAAAGGGAGAAATATGTTGATGTTGGGCCACTTGCACTGCCCCATGGCACATATCCCCCATGTATCACACAATGCTTACCTGGGCCACAATGCTTTCCTCATATCAGCAAGCATGCAGTTGTCAAGGTGACTAAATAAATCGCACCCACCAAACGTGACACAGTAGATCAATTTACTTTAAAGAAAAAAATTATACTGCCTGAAATAAATGTGGCTGGGTGCATCACAGTATGTGACCTATTAGGTCGGAATATTGACTTAGATCTACAGCGTGAGTGGCGGATACGCTGTCAATCTTTGAATTTAAAATTAACTTCAGTTTTTGGACAAGACAGTATTCGTTGAGTGCGGTGCCTACCAGAGTCATGAAATGAGCAAGGATAGTGATGTACAAGTTAAATTATGTTCGGCTGTGCTATCATTTTTAGTGATTTTGCAATCGGAAAGATATCGTTACTTCATTTAGAAGAGGAGAATATTGCTATAGAAATAAAGTTACAGGAAAAAATCTATGAAACATTTTACCAAAACCCGAAAAGTCAATGGTGGGATGTACGTAGATAGACAGACTGAGTAACGTAGAATATTAATTAACATATTGCTTGTATCGCTATCTTTGCTTGCGTCACGGCTTAGAGTTAGCATTGCCCTAATGCTGGAAGTTTATTTTCAGAGAACTCTGTAAACAACACATGTTCTTTGTTTACTTCAAATAATTTTTATCGGATCACTTGCGTCATATTAAATGACCAAGAGCTGCTTGAATAAGGAAATGGGCACGAAGTGATCTTTGTGTGTCCATTTCTTGAGATCACAGATTTGACAAATGCTGAAGGAAACCACTGCCTGTGCCCCACTCATTCTATCAAGTACATGGAGGCC
This sequence comes from Medauroidea extradentata, assembly GCA_003012365.1. Lineage (NCBI taxonomy): Eukaryota > Metazoa > Arthropoda > Insecta > Phasmatodea > Phasmatidae > Medauroidea > Medauroidea extradentata. The sequence continues at coordinate 14,531 of PNEQ01125693.1, read as the reverse complement.
TCCATGTCGCAGTCACATTAAGCCAATTCTCCAGAAGTATTGCATGTAATAATATCAAACTCCTTAATTTAAAGAGGATGATCAAACAGTACAAGGGTGCCAAACTGACATTGTTTCCTTGCTTTTTAAGTATAAGATAGCGTAGTACAGCACAGTGTTGTGTAGATTAACTTGGGGTTTCAGAGTTCAAGTTAATGAATGGAAGTAACTCATTTTGTTTGCGTTGTGATCTCATCAACTATTAAATGTACTTTATCTAACCACTCTACTAAGGGGGTGAGGGAATATTTTTCTATGTTCTATAGAGCCACAAATCCTCAACTGAATAATAAGTTTCGACAGGATGCGTTATTTCTTTGATATGAAAAATTTCAAGTCCACGGGAACTTAGTATTAGTTGATTTGCATCTACACAGGTATTGTCATTTTAAAGATTGTGTGTAATGTGCGTACTTTATTTTAATTAAACTAGGTTACTTTGAAGTCATAAGATTTTGTTTATGTTATTTTATTTAGTTGGATGAAATTTTTACACGGAAAAAATATTTGTTCCAGTCAATCACGTATAATGTTCGTATGTGACAAAACAAGTATGCATTTGATCCAACAAAATCTTTGTTGCTTTAGCAATATATGAAGTATGTCAAATATTAGTTTTGTTGTTCTAACAAAATGTACATTCAATTTGATTAAACACTCTTTTTGAGACATCTAAACCTTAGTGGCAAGCAAATATTTGGTTTGCTCCAATTTCACACGCTTATTTCGCCATTTACAAACAAGTACGCAACATTGTACAGCGTTCTGTTATGAGCCACATTGAAGGCAGAAAACCCTAAGTATGTTGGAAGTTTAAACTGTGAAGGTAGGCCTAGATGCTTTTTTCAAATCTGTACCATGTGAATCAACAATGTTTTCAGATTAGTTTTACAGCAAAGAAATTTCAGTTACAGCGAGATAAGATAGGTTTTTACATCACATTTGGTCTTGCGTCGTATTCCATAGATGAAATTAGTTAATTGCTAGAGGGGAAGAAAGTTGTAGTTTGTTTGAACGAATCATTGAACAAAGTTGCAAAAAAAACTTAACGGGTGCACAATTACTGTGTGTTTTTGGTATTCAAAGAGTGATGGTGTAGTGACCAGGTATTACACGTCTTTTTTAGACAACTTGTTAAATGCTTTTAATTCTGGGATCGAGAGCTTCTCTCTCCATAATTTCACAACAACAGCATTTTTAAAGTGGAAAATTAATTGACGTAGTGAAAATTGTTGTATATGAATATTCTCAGGACTTTGTTGCTTAGTAAATAGGTTAATAAAGATGATGTAATTTCTGCAAGGTGAAGTTACATTGGTATGCGATGTTCAGCTTCACCAAAAAAAGGAAAATATTAAGTATTACCACTAATTGTGTACTGACGAAACTATTGATTTTAGACATACAGTTTATTATGAAAATGTTTCTACAGACATTATAAGTAGTCCTACGTAATTTTTTATTAGGTTAGGTTAAGTTAGTTGCAGTTAAATTAGGTTACAAACATGAAATTATGTTAGGTTCCCTAACCTAAATTAGGCAACCTAACAAAAACTTTTACGTAAGGCTTTTTAGAGGCATTAGAAGTAGTCCTAGATAAAAAATTTGTTACCTAACCTAACAACCTGACCTAACAGAAAGGTTTTTATTACATAGCACTACTTATAACGTCCCTAAAAACATTTTTCGTAAATAAACTATTTCTCTAAAATCAATAGTCTGGCCGGTACACAATGAGTAAGGATTCTTAATATTTACAACAAAAAAAAATTTGTCGCGACCTTGTTCATTTTATTGATATTTTGTTGGTCAGAAAAATAAGAGCAGCTAACCTGGAAAAGTCAAGGAATTTTTTTTACTGGTTTTGCTAGCCATCCTGTAAATGCTTTTTCACTGTTACACATGCATCACAAAGAAGCAATTAATTATATATTTTGTGATATTCATAACAATGTGTGTATGATGCATAGATGTAAAAACTGTCTTGGAAAAGAAAACCTTAAAGAATTTTTTTAGAAATTCAGCATCAGTGCAACTGGACGATATCAGGGCTGTCACCAAGTTAATTTCCAAAATCCTGTAATTAGCAATAAAAAATCCTGTAAAATCCTGTAATAATTCAAACTTAAGTGTACGTTTTTTTCCGATGTTTTTTTAGAAGATTCTTGCTGTTGAATTTTGATAGTGAATTAATGTTTATAGTAAATTATTAAAGTATTGTGAAAAATTGACATGTTATACAGAAAACCATTTACTGTTAATGTTTTTTACAGACTGAACTATTTTCTAACCTGTTTCGGTAAAGAAGCAGTGAAACTTTCCACCCGTTTTCCTATTTGGAAAAATTTGTAGAATGAGTGCGAACATGTTCAACTGACTACTTATTGTTGAAAAATTAATATATCTGCATAAGTTTATTTGTGGCTTCGAATGAGACGTAGTTTGCTTGTATCATGGCGCCGCACATAAAATGTAAATACACGTATTTATTAACATAATCGCCGCATGTTTTCACCAAAATTTTTGGCACAAAATGTGGGGTGCAGCCATTATTAGGGGTTTTAAAATATTTCCTTTTTTATTTATTTTGGCATAAAATAAAACGTAAATTTCAGTATATTTGCTTGTATATAGCATGACCTTTTCTGCAAAATTAAAGGGAAAGATTTGTTTGTTTAAAATAAGAATGAAAAAGATAAGAAAATCTCGGTAATCCATACATGTGCGTCGCTAATTTCTGCGTCAATTGTTGATAAACACAGATGTTAGAATTATCCATGAATATCTAACATTATCCGTCTGTCCGTTTCAACCTTTAACTATCCGTTAAAACTGATAAAATCCGTTAAAACGGCAAGCCTGACATGTGATGATATTGGAGGCACTGTTAAGCATTTAGTAACAAGAGCTAGTCTGCAGCATCCAAAGTATGGCCACATTCAACCCCATATCAGTAGTTTGTATGGGTTCAGGGTAACAGCAGTGGAATTGAAACAATTTTGTGTCAAAGGAGGAAGTTAGAGGACATGAACTGGAACAATGTGATAAAATACAGACAGTGAAGACTAACTATTGCAAGAACAAGAAGTCACCATTTCCTTTCACCAGTCAATTGTAAACTCTACACTACATAATTAGGTATAAAACAATGGTGAATGTAGACACTTTTGAACAAGCTATAGATTTTAGATGTGACTGTGTGCAGCCTGGGAGTTGCATTGCAGTTGCTTTTGAAGGTGAAATTGTATTTCTGCTATGCTGTTCACTACAGTAATGAGGAGGAGGATGTTTTGGTAAACTGTAAGAGGCCAATCCGTCTTTAAAGATCTTTTTGGTGGCCACCTAGTATGTATGAGGTATGTATTCCTAACGAACACGTATTGATGACAATACCTGTCCCTACAACAGTCACAGGATGGCAGTGTAATATTACAGAAAGATGCATAGAAAAATTAATGTGTATGTGATTGCTTTCTTAAGTCATAACAGGCTTGTTGATATAAAAAGAAACTGTAAACGTTTGTGTAGCATTTTACAGTCGTAAGATTTTTCTGCTGCTCAACATGACAAAATATTCTGCAACTATTTTTTGCTTCTCAATAACAAGATGATCCAATATACTTTACGCTACAATGTAAATTCAATAGTCTACATGCCTTACCCGCAGTATTTTGTTCGAGGAAATCCGCAGATGTGTGAAAACTGCGTATATTCAAGCCACCAAAATATGTAACCTACATAAATCACATAATGCATATTTTTTTGCCCCCAACCTCAAGTACTATACTTGTGCGGGTACAGATAGCCAATTTGTTTAGAAAGTGCCTCATAACATTTAAATTGCAAGTAATGTCTGCAGTACAGCACATTTTTATATACAGCGGCAGCCGCACTGTGGGTGATTATGAAACAGCGCGTGGCGTGCCAGTTGGTCGGCCACCGCTAACATAGCAACACAGCACAGTATGATGCGCCACGCTATCTCACTCCAACCTTACCTTCACTGCCGAGAATGTACACTGGGCACCCATTGGTAGAATGACATTTGATAACATTCTTCCTCGTGTGTAATGCTTGCTTTATCTTTGTCAACCAAACGTATAAAATTACAATTTAACAAGCACGACTATGACTATCTAAGCGTTAATGTTTTGTAATTTTTTGTTAATATTTCTTGCTTATATGACGTGCATATAAATAACAGAAAAATAAAGGATTATATACATAAAATATTATGTTGGCAGTTTCATTTTAATATAGCATCACCGATTCAATAAAATAAACTTAGAACAATTTTTTCCCACACGTTAATGAAAAAATTTTCAAAATTATAAACAAAGATTATGATTATGTTTTTTAACAGTTTTTCCTTTTAATATGTAGCCACAGATTATACTAAAACCAACTTAGCACTTTTTTCAATGCAGTCCTTACATTTGATCTTATTTCTCCTTTATTTCATAACTTACGGACATTATCCCCTCCCTCCTCCCACGTATTTGTTGCGTACTTACGCAACAGACATGTTGCCTTTTAGTAACTGTAGAATTTTGATTTTGTCGAACTAAGAACTTTGTGGTCTCTCTTCTGTTTAGAAGGATCAATACAACCTTTCTTTATAGAAGACATAACTCTGCATGCCACGGAATCATGTATAACTTCACGCAGTACATACATTCTGGCGGTGTCCTTACTCACGGTTGAAACAGGCGATGCCAAGTGGATAAACAAAACAAAGTAATTAAATACACATGTTTTACGTGGAAGTGGGTTGCAGTGGGATGGGGGACAATGCAGGAGGAAAGCTGGCACTGCGAGAAGTATATATAATCATGTTGTTTCTGAATTCTGTGCACATTCAAAATCACATTGCTTCATTGTTGCTCCCACCTGCCTACTCCCACTTTCAGTGTGCATGTAGCAAACTGCATGACGAAATAAATGCTGTGGCTGATAACATTCGTCATCAGTTGCTCTTCTACCCTGTGAGTGGCACACTAGTAGCTTATGTGGCAAACTTCTCGGTATGTAGGAAAATATAAATTCTTAAGCATTAATTTTTTTTTCCCCTCTAATTTTCTGACTCCACTTGATGAAAACCGCTCATGCAAAGTCCACATATGAGACTGTATTATTTAAAAATATATTTTGGAGTGATGTAACTTGTCAGATTTTATGAAGTTCTACAAACAGCCACTTTTAGTAGATTTAGGTAAAATAGAAAATTTTAAGAAACACTGTGTATTTTAAACATGTATATTACATGTTTATATTTTTATTTATCATTACTGGTGTTTGTTTTTCAGAAAACAAGTATAAAGTAAGCAATTAATTTTTTTTATATATTTATATTTGCAAATATAAATTTTGCACATTTCAAAAATACATCATTTGGTCTGCCTAATTTATAGCATTATGACAAAAAAGTGGTTGAACTCAGCATTATTTGCAGGGCAAAATTGGATTCCCAACTTAAAACACTTTAAGAATTGTTATCAAGGCTGTGTATAGATTAGTTTCTACAAAATAAAGTTTTAAATTGACAGTTTGAAGCAGCGTGTTGTGAAGTACTCACACTATTTTAGTAAAAAAAAATCAATATTTCAGCTAATATTCAACTAATCTCTCTGAAACTGGGAGTCTTTATTTAATATAAGTAAAAGTCATTAAATAAAAAGTAAGAGCAAAACTCACTGTAAATATTTATGAAAATCTCAACAAACATCTCTGCTTATCCTACATCATGAAAATCATGCTCAAATCTGGTTACAAAGTCCTTGCTTCTTCATCACAAACAAAAAATGTGCTCTCTAGTAGACCTGTTAGGTTAATCTACAGATGCTCACCAAATCTCTGCAATAAACTGATCAATCTTAAACTTCAGCCAACCACTTCCAGCACATTAGCCATGGCCCCTGATTGTCCCACCCATGCAGTAAACCATGCTGTTCCTGCCCCATCCGTCAACCCTCCACATTCTTCATCAGCAGACTTAACAATCATACATATCCTATACTGGGCAGCTACATTAGCAACTGAAAACATCATCTACCAGCTACCATGCAAAAATGCAATCCAGAATACATAGGCCTCACCACCAGTACACTCAAAGAATGAATGTTCACAGAGCAGACAATAACAAGTCATAGTTCAATGTACTTGAGAAACCATTTGCAGCACATGCGGCATCACACAAACAAAACCACAATTTCTGTTAAGGCGATATTACTCGCCGGGAAGTCGGTGTTAACCTAAGCAACTGCGTTCTTGACGAGAGTGTACAACTGTCCCTTCATAATGGCTCTCCTTCGCTCTTTCTCCTGGAGCCCTCTTCCTCCCCCACCAACCCCTGCTGCTTGACCACAGCCCATCAGGACTACCTGGCTGCAGTTGAGTGACAGTGTTCGGCACAGCAGAAATATGTGTGCCCTTGCATCACACAACGCCTTACAGAAATCTCCCTTCGAGATGTTCTACATACCATTTAAAAGGAAAATTAGTATTTAAAGTTGTATCAGAGATTAAAAATATTCATGGGATAAAGTGAGTTGGTTTTACTGAAAACATAGGGTCGTAAAAATATGAAGTGGTATAATGTTAATTAAAACAGGCATATAATGCTCTCGCGTCACTATCATAGCAGTTCCTAAAACTACATACCAAACGTGGGCTCGCATTCTGGAGGACCCGGGTTCGATCCTCAGCTGCGGCCATCCTAATTTCGGTTTTCCATGGCTTCTCGGAATCAATTCAAGCGAATGCTAGTCATGGCCGACTCATCTCCCTGCTCCTGTGATTGTGACACGCGTAACACTGTCTCTAATAACTTTGCTGTCGACACAAGCCAAGTTAACTTACTTTACTTAAAACTATAACTTCGAACTATTTTCATCGCGTTTTGGAAAACTGTTTATTTTACAGAGGCGCATTCTTCGAGCTGCATGTGATGATTCACATAATTTTTTGGTGTCTACGGTAGTATTAAACCGCAAGTAATGTGTGTCAAAGAGATCAAATGAGAACTGAGGAGAACTATGATTCATTTCAAAAACGTAAATAAAGGTGGTAGCAAAGAAACATATCTGGCGTTATAAGAGCTGACATACGGTAAAATACGGAATATTGTTGACTACTGTTAAGTGTCTTCCAAATAAATTTATTTACAATTGGTATGTTTCGCCTGCTGTGTCAATGTGTACATTAAATTACGTTTTTCGTTGACACTGCAAGTACTTCGTTTTGAGAGGCTTTAATACGTCTTGAACATAAACAAAACAGTAATTTTCGATAGGTAGGTTACTACTCGATTAAAAAAATTTGTTTACAACTGAAAATGTGATGCTTGTGCATCTTTACGAATAAATGCTTAATTTAATTCATGTTTAGTAGTGAAAACTTAAATTGTGATTCCTGCTAATTGCTAACATTCAACTCACACGGTTTTTATATAATAAAAGAGGAAATAAGAAGTTACAATTGACTGTTTATGAGCTGTGAATGATTTTAACCATACCTGTAAGATAATATAAAACTGTCATGTAGTAAGTACGTAAATTTTACATCCTTAAATATTCTCCATTAAAACAAAAAAATTTATAATAAGTGATTGTAATATCTAATAATTTGTTGATTGCTACTAGAATATATTGTAACACAGAAAAAAATTGACCAGTTACATATTTCATGTTAAATGTACATTTGTAATGAAATAAGACAGATATAAATTACTCCAAGTTATAACGGTCAAAACAATTATATTTGTTCAAACCAATGTGGAGATTATTATTAAGAGTACCTGTGTTGCACATTTAAATGATGACTTCGTTATATATTTTCAAGTTTAAAATTTTTATGGAGTTGTGGAAAGTATATATCATATTTACTGACAGAAAATGAAGTCCTTTGTATGAACAAACTAAAAACATTTGATAACAAAAAGTTTTAATAAATTTTTCTTTTCAAAATTTTTTTTAAGTATAAGAAAATGATTCACCAGAAACTAAATTAAATGTCAAATAAAAAGGCAAGACGCATGTGTGGCAAATCGACAATTTTAAATGAATGACACAATTGATCCAATTTATTTAAGTGCCAAAAAATTCAGCATTTATGATTACACCTACTATTAACAACACTGACACTGACAAATAATTATTTTCAGACACAATTGCAAACAATCTAGCTCCGGGAACTCTTGCATATAATACAGATGCCAGAAAAAAAAATTTAGGCTCTAATGTTTTACAATAAACCCATAAATATGAATAACAACAATAATAGAAGAAAATTAGAAGTCAAAATACAGGTTATATTAATGAGAAAAAGCAATGGATTACAATAGTGTTGATAATTTTTAAAAGAATAGCGGGCGAAGCAGCGGTCGTGATGATGGTGTAAAATATACCCGATTTCGCCCTCAACAACACAAAGAACTACGGTACACCCTAGCTGTCAAACAGTAAGCCATTCACTGAAATTGACAGTGTATTTCAATATCTTTGCGAAGATGAAAATAGCAGAGCGGTCACCGAGAGAAGTTTGCCTGACCCTGGCCAATATTGTGGACAGATAACTTAAATATTACAATTTTAAAAAATGGTATGCATGGGGTGTGTCAGTAGGGGTGTTACCAAAACCGCTACCAGTTTCAGTAGGCTTAGATTTGAGAATCTTTTACTCAAACTTTTATAACGTTAAGTTAATAGTAATTTATTTGTAAACGTTAATGTCAGAATAATTATAAAATTAGATTAAACATACATCTTGCTGTATTGTATTTGTTTTATTTGGTTTGTTTATTTTTACGTATATGCACTAATATGTATGGGGTACAAACTATATTTTGTAACCACTATCCAATTTTGGAGGGTACTTTGTACCTCTGTACCTCCCTGTTCCTACGCCACTGGTCTGAACCAATCCAAATAAGAATACTGTGACCCTATGCGTCAATGATTTGCGGGTAGAACCCCAATACGCGTGAGAGTTGAAAACATTGGATCACTTCTCAACGAAGCAGAGCTATAACGCGTACGAGTACAAGTTGTTGCACATTTCTTTTCGCAAAAACTTTCTATCTGTACTAATTAAACCAGGATTTTAACATATTCATATTAATTCATGTGATCATGTAAAAACTAAATACTGCTACGCGGACTTAAAAAAGAAACACTGAAATTTTATATAAATGTCAAAAATCGGCAAGCAATCTAATATGAATTCAATTACTTGTAAGTTACATCGAAAATAATTATCAGACTGCACTAACGATGTTGTACATTTCTTTATGTTTTTGTTATACGAAGAAATTCATTAAATAATTTTTGTAAGTCATATAGTTATGGTACTGAAGCAGCTTGATTTTGTTCTTTTAAAGCCATTTTTAATTTAATTTAAATGAGCATTAATTTTAGTTTCCGCCAATTACCACGCAGGGACACGTGAGGCAAACTTCGTTAAATGCCGTAAAATAACCAAGCCTAACCCAAGATGTAACCGACATTCAGAAAAACATTAATATTACTGATGTTATATGTTCGCAAAACATTAAGTTTTCATCAGGCCTATATAAGATTAGCAAATGTCGGAATTCACTACGATCCCAGAGAGATATCGTGATACAGCTACGAGTAAAATACGTAGCGTTTAAGCATATATGTAATTAATTTTTTATATAAGTCATCTCATTCTCTATAATTTTTTAATAGTTTGAAGCCAATTGTTTGTACTTATAGTTTATTAAAAATACCAGACTAATGAGGTCACCTGCTTAAGGCAAAAATATTTCTGCCCTAATTTGTTTCTACCACACGTGCATAATTTGCAGCTCTGTTTTAAGTTTATTTAGTAAGTTATCTTAGAGCACAAGCGTACGGAATTTAACTACAATCTATCTCATGTAAGAATTCCATTTTTTGACAGTTGTGTTGGTAGTGCTTTTTGCAGATTTTACCATGAAATAAGCACTGTTTTCAACTCTCGTAAGTAATATTGCACACACACACAGAGCTGGTTCTCAAACTGTACAGTGCATAAAAATGAAGTATTTTTCTACAGGAAATTGTACACATAGTCTTCAGAACTGTCGAAAAATGGAATTCTCACGTGAGACAGACTATAGGTACGCCAAATCAAAATAACGGAACCATGTTACTTCGGATAATGTCTGTGATTTGAAAGCAGAACCACAATCGCGTTCAATAAAACACATCCAACGAGTAATAATGAAGCAGAACTACATAAACGCATGTAAGGCATTTAAATAAACAGATGAAAAATTTTTCAGCGAAAATCACGTGCCTCCTAACTATTGGGCTAAATGCCATAAAAAAATTAAACATTTGCACTATATTAAAGTAATGAATTTGATGACTTAGCGTATACCATACAATCTGCATTACATAACGGCCGTTACCAAGAACTGTACTATTGACCCCATTCTGTCAAAGCCATATACAATAACTATTTATTAAATTACAAATTGGGATACGTCCTGAACTACCTGACAACATCGTTACGTTTAGATATACTATAGATCGCAAACTAAATAATCTATTATTATTCTCTAGAAGGCTTGAAAACATATACTTGAACAATTCCTTGCAAAAGTGTTGGGCCTCGGTGGCCGAGAAGTCAGACCTCTCACCTCCCACCAAGGCTAACCGGGTTCGATTTCAGGCGGGGTCGGTTCCTGGATTTTCGCATGTAGGGATCGTGCCGAATGATGCCGTTGGTCGGCGGGTTTTCTCGGGGATCTCCCGTTTCCCTCGCCATTTCATTCCAGCGCTGCTCCATACTCACATTATGTAACCCCCCCCCCAATGCTAAAGACCAAGATGTTAAGCGATGACCAAAATCTCTCACTCACTCACTCTTGCAAAAAATATATACTAAGTCGTGGCACTACTTTAAAATTGTATACGCAGGCCTGTAAATATTTTCAGGATCACTTGAAAAGATAAAGTAGGAATTGTTGCGGTTACCAAAAGAATATTGCGTATCGCATTGCATACAAAACAAATGTTGTAAGGGAACTATGTTTATGTTACTTTCCAATAACTTTAATTGCATCTAATTTATAACGAGGACTAGATGAATGAAACAATCATCACATAAGGCCTCAAATTTTAGTTCTATTAATTGTAACATAATATATTCAAATCATTTCTTAACAATTACTTTGGCATTAATTTTGCAGAAAAAAAAAACAAAAGAACAAACCATAGTAGGCCTATGTTCTATTTTCTTACATGGTAAAAATAAATGCTCCGTATAAAGTAAGTTATGTTTCTACTTTTGTTTAAAATTAAGCAGTGTTTGGAAATGAAACATTATGATTACTTACCTATGACACGTAGGAAATGTATACCGGAAGTTTTCGCGGAAATAAATTAGTATAGAATTAATACAATTCCTTTGCGTGCGCACCTAGCTCTGTTTCATTGTTTGTAATTGAATGTGGACGACTTTTACGCGTATTGAAGGTTTTACCCGCAAATCACTTATGTATAGTGACGCTGTACCAATATTGGTATAGTCCCAGTCTAACGAAATACATCTCTGTGCAAAAACACACTGACAAATAACCATAAAGCAGCGCTACAGATGGCACGTAAGAAACTGAAACAAGTTGTTGCCTAATCTTTTCGCGAAAAATTCTTGTTTCTAAGAACAAATCGTTTATCTTTAACTACACTATACGACTTAATTACACATATTAAAAAACTATTCGCATCTGTTATAAACAGAAAGATTCAACATTAGCTAAACTGACCATTTTAAATATGTAAAACATTGAGTCCTACTTTTCCTGCTAAAAGACAAAAAACAAGCTAATTTCAATTCGAAGTTTAAGTTTCCTAGTGAACTCGAATATGTATATCATTCCGTTTTCTCTTGTCTTACTTCCTCTTGTCAGTAATGTTAGCAATTCTTTTCCGCCACACTTTTATCACAATCTTCGCCGTTTTATTTCGTTTACGTGGATTACCCGGCCGTGGTTTACCAGGATATTTTTTGCTCATTACCATTTACTGCTATTATCGTTGTCGTATTTATAAAAAATAATTGCGAGAAAATAAAATTTACTATATTTTACTCCAATTCTACAAGTGAAATATTATCAAATATAAGCTGATTCTAACACTGCGAACACTTCCAGGTTACTGTTATTAGCTCAAACAAGATGTTTACAGTTCCCCCGCTACTTTCAAAGTGTTTAAAAGGAAGAGGGACACCCTGCTGTGCAAGGTTTCCGAGACGATGGTCAGGAACGCGTGCAAAACCGGCTTAACTGAGGTACACTCCGATGCAAGAGTGTTATAGGCAGGTTACCAATGCTCAATACAGACGTCCAGTAGTACATACGTAGCTTGTCTTACAAGTTACAAAAGTAACTGATATAGGTTTTTATACACAGCTAATGCATTAAATTGTATACTGAAATAATTTTCAATAGTTTTACTTGTGTGCATAGAAAGATATTCACTACGATTCCGACGCTAATTTTCAGCACAATTCAGGACGTCAATACTTACTTACCTTTTAATCTATCATCTTCTTATTAGATCAATATGTTCTACAGACCACACAGATTCTATGACGACGAAAATTTCTGAAAAGAAAATAATAGGAGCTTTGTGGGGTATGCTCCAGAACTCGAAGAATTGCGACTTTCAAGTGTTATATCGTGAAAACTATAATGATTTGGCGACGATTAATTGCATCAACAAGGTGCTATTCAAAGGAACTCAACTAACTAAATAAAAATTTTCGTGAAATATGACTTTAAAGCAACAAAGTGGTGAAAGCCCTACCACCTTCAAACAGTAGCTCAGAACTAAATCACTGGGAACTGGATCCTAAATACTGTATTTACTCGTGTATAGTGTGCACATTTATTCCAAAATAAATAATAAAGTGGTGCACGCTATACATGGAAATTAAACTTAAAAAAGGGAAGTAAACAAGGCGGAGTGTAGGCGTAAACAGTTGCATGACATAAGTAGGGGGGAGGGGCAAAATAATGTTTCTCACTATTTGCTCCTCCATAATAATTCCCTTTCCCTTTTTTTTTTTTTTTTTCTCCCCTTCTTCACCTGTGTTTAGTTGTAATCATCACCTCTAAAACCCTAATTTTATTGTTTGTCCTTTTTCAAGTCCCTGTTCAAAGTGTTTCACGTCATTGTTAACGCAATACACAAGCTAAAAACTTTTCTGATTGTTGGAAGTTCATGTGCATCTTACACAGCTAGGCTTAAACTGTCATTTACAATGTGAGAAGTTATTTTGAACGTCTCGTGACTGCTGACGTAGCAACTATCTCACGTTCTCTGGGACAAGCTGGAAGAGGCAGGCAAGCAGCAGTGTGTATGTTTGCATGTGAAATGCAGACCCACACACACGTGCACGCAATTAGCGACCCTGGCAAACTATTTATAGATACTACTCGACCACTAGTCCCGCAGGAGAATAGTGAACTACCGCTGTTTTGTCTTTGACCACCTCATGCAATTACTGTGCTACACCAGAGCACCGCGGCCATCTAATACAGTGGCACAGATAGCTTACGTATAGATGTGAGCTGAAAATGTACAAATATTCCTTTGTGTGGTTTGTCTAATATAGCCTGGGTTATTGGAAAACGTGTGCATTAACTTTATATACCGAACACCAAATGTAACTATTTTTTCTGTCGGGAAGTTAAAAGACTGGTAGTGCTAAAGAAAGTCAGCATGAAAAGGAAATGCAATACTTAGCTGACCAGTATTAATGCCTCATTCACATGCTTGGCCTGCTAGTCAAAAAGTGATTACGTTATCTGTGTTTCTATGTTTTCGTTGCCTGCGTCTTCACTAACAGTGGGCTATGAGCTCATGTCACGTGCAGTACATTTCACCTTCCTGTGACTTGTCTACCTACTACCAGCACCTCGCTTCTGGAGGGGGGGGGACTAGTAGTCGTGGTTGAGTAGTAGCTGCTGACAAGGCAGAGATAAGCAAGGCACAAGGGCTCTTCTTCACCCCTTCCGCTATCGTGCAGTAACAAATCTGAATGTTATCTCTTTCCTTTTTGCCAGACACATCTTCCCAACTCCCCTCGTCCCACTCCTTGGACAATGCCGGTGGTGCCACCGACTCTACTTTTTTTTCTGCGGGGCACTTAAATTTTTTTTTTTCACTTGGAACTACACTAGACCCCCGATTTTACGAATTCTCACGGTTCCTCTCACCGCATTCGTAAAATCGCTACCTTCGTAAATTCGATTGCGGCTTATTTTTGCCCCCAGCCCCCGATTTCCTTAACAGAAAATTTTAAAATTGCATTTTTTCTGCAAAGTGTCTCTAGGCCCCGACTTCCGTAGCGTTTTGCGGGAAATTAATTAACGTAATAATGTAAACATAAATTGATATCAGTAGCCAGACGTCACACTGTTGAGCGGTAGATATGACAGACCCTTGTCCCCAAAAAATGAAAAAAATTCGAGATTCCGA
>PNEQ01125692.1:0-15423 GCA_003012365.1 Medauroidea extradentata | reverse complement strand
AAGACACTGCACCGAGATAGCGCTACCTCGCAGGTACACCTATCACAAGACACTACACCGAGATAGCGCTACCTCGCAGTTACACCTATCAATAGACACTGCACCGAGATAGCGCTACCTCGCAGTTACACCTATCACAAGACACTGCACCGAGATAGCGCTACCTCGCAGGTAAACCTATCATAAGACACTGCACCGAGATAGCGCTACCTCGCAGGTAAACCTATCATAAGACACTACACCGAGATAGCGCTACCTCGCAGGTACACCTATCGTAAGACACTGCACCGAGATAGCGCTACCTCGCAGGTAAACCTATCATAAGACACTGCACCGAGATAGCGCTACCTCGCAGGTACACCTATCACAAGACACTACACCGAGATGTTCATATATAAAATGACTGAGAGAAAACTTTCTTATTAGATTACAAAAAAACCAGAATGTGTCCACATATGTATCATGCAGACATTGGGCGGTTTTTGAATAAACTTGTATCAACCGCAGCTCTGCACAACGATCAGTAGACTGGCAGGCGGACAATATACATTAAATTATGTATGTTTTGGTAAAGTTTAATACATGCAATTTATATTTTTACATGCAAATAGTAGTTGGAATTGTTTAAAATGCATAGTGGATAAGGAAATCAACGCTAACGTTTCTATATGTATCAGATTAGCAAAATTAGCGTATAGTCACCAAAAACCTAAGGTTTACACTATATTTCATAGTATCGTTGCATACAGAATCGGACGCAAATCAGTGAATCAGTTCTCGACAAATTATGTGAAAGGGCCACTTTTTCATGGAAAATATCTTATAAAAAGCGGTTTGTTAATGAATGAAGTATATATACATTTCATATACCAATTATGATTGAAATTATCAAGACTTAATGTATATATTTAAGTCTGATATTTAACGGCCACCACATAGAAAATCAATTTACAAGAATTTCAAATCGTTTAGGATTAAATTCCTGCATTTACCGTTATATACGGACAGAACTCGGCAGGTATAGTTAACGTAGTTTGCGAGATAATGTGACGTAGTTCTGTACCTGCGCTAACTTAAACTTGGCTGACAAATCTATATTGCATTGCATTTAATGAGAATAACGCCTGCTTCGGTGCGACAGGTTTCTTAGAAATTGTTCAGATATTAAGAGACATGTTGTATATCATTTAAAAAATTTTACGATTTGGCCCATATAAAAATTCGTATATTAGGCAGACTTCAGTCTTTTTGTTAACATAACAATTGCAGCAGTTGTTTTGTGTGCGAAGACGGTTGAAAAGTTTACATGATAAGATGAAAATTTATGTATAATCATTACACTTTATTAACAATGCCATTGCGTAGCGTTCGCTTGTCGAAATAAAAAATTTGGTGTATTTCGCCCCAGCAATTTTCGAAACAGAACATGACATATGCATTTATTCGTGAAGTACTAACTCCCTAAACTGCAATAATACCTAGAGAATTCAAGCTCGTAAATATAAAGAAAACAGCTTTCTGTTGTGATACCGAACGATCAAAAGCCTTTTCAGGTCAAAACACAACTTTCGGTGGCAGGTTGAATGCTTGGAAGTGGAGAGCCATTAGCTTGCAAGTGAATGTTGTCAGGTAGTGATTCTAAAACCGGTTAGGCTGTTTTCGTGACGTTTTATTGACAATAGTGGTAGTTTCGCATTTCACTGGAATAACTTGACACACGATACTCGTTGCAACATACATTTCTGTAAATTTTGTTGAATTAAACTAGTTAAGGAAACACATATGTAAATTCATGAGTTTTAGACCTACATAATACATATGCCTGATTCGTTAAAATTTGTTTGTGTAGTATTGCATGGAAGGATTGCAATAAGGTGTAAAATATTTAGCTGTCACAATTGTGCTACGGGATCACCACTCAATGTTTACTGAAATTTTGGTAATTTTGTGTAAACAATAAAACCATTGCATTAAAATTACAATAAGCATATGTTTAGCTAGAATGTTATCTGTATAGGTTTTTGTAGCTGCACTTAAAACTAATATTTACCGGTTTGTACTTTCCTTGCGATAATTACGTCCGCAGTAAAAAATAAACTAACTTTTAGAAACATGTTCTCGTATTAAATATTGCCAAGTGGTTCGTGGGACAGGAAATTCCAACATTTTTATTAAATAATGTGACTTTTTTCTCTGATTTTATAAAAGCTCCATTATCTCCCAAGAGTAAATAAAATACAGTGATTGCTGAAGAATCCCTCACGAATACTACCTTCCAAACAGACGCCGACATTTCAGACTTGAAAACTAACGTGAACTAAGTTGGAAATACAAGGAAATATGATCTAAAATAATATAGTGCAGTCCTATACTCACACTGGGTAGTATCGACTGGTAGAAGGTTCTACTATGTTGCCATATTTACACAGCAAGTGGATGTGAATACTCGTTCAGCTTGCATTTATTCGAATGGTTTATAGAATGTTTACTTGAATGGTAAAGGTGGACAAAATGATAAGAAAATGTTTGTTGACAGAGCTTTCAGATACCAACTATAGGTACGGCCCCCAAAGTTCGTATGATGTACTGTCTAAGCAAACGATTTGGGTTTAATCATTCAAGTATTTCCGAAAATGTGACAAGAATATTTATACATGCATACTGTCATATCTTACAAATTTGTGTACATGCATTACCTACCCACTTCCTTGTTCAATGATATGATGATGAACAACATTCCGTAAAATTTGACTAAGTGGTTCCCAAGAATTGGAATACAACCATTTACTTTCAATTCATTACGCATTTTGAAACTAAACATCTGAAAGAGTGCGATTTTTAGAATTTAAGACAATTTATTGACGGATTCAAAACTTTTTGGAGGAAACACCAACACGCACACACAACGGAGGAAATATCTAATATATTTAATGCTTAATTACCTTCCAAAATAATTAAATAATAATACGTTGTTAAATACCTTGTCAGATACTTGCTGTATTTGGGACCATTAGCAACATATAGCCTACTAATGTACTACATGTAAGAAGACTATCCTTCGTCATGTTTCACTGCAGTTAAGATACAACACGTTCATATGTTGGATGTTCAATATTGACTACGGTGACTAAGCTATTTCCTTCACTACATCCTCACTTGTGCTGCCTATGCTGCCTCACGAACCACACGACAGCATGCAAGAATAAATAAGAGCTTATGTTTCCTCAATATTTTAGTTTGAACGCCACGGAATTTGAAATATAAAAATCTGCAGCGTCAAAATTATTTAACGCATTTTTAAAGGTGTATTTCTTCTAATTTTTCCTCGTATCTCAGAGACGGAATATGAGGAAGTCACACGTGTCCACTGAGATGTGAAGTGCCCGGTGGGAATGTAGGCATATGATACATAGCAAATAGCAGGGTATAAACTATATTGGACAATATTTACACAGAATCCAATGTCAACATAAAAATTATCTAATTTAGTTTTGTTCAAACATTCATATACATAATACTTAATTTTGTCTTACTATCTGCAACTATATCGTAACTAGCTTTGTTGAAGTAACAAAATATAGAAGAAAGTAGTAAATATATCCCGTGTAGTAAGGAAACCGAACACTGTGAATTAACTGACTATGGAAAACCTTAACTGTTTAACAAAAATAATACGTTTAATATAATGGATAATAACTAACCATGTACCACCAGTAGTCCACCGACTATAGTTTGAGAAAGAGTTGTATAGATTCATTATGCTTGCAGCCATGTAAACAATTGTTGCCAGTTATTTAGGCACAGTGTATGGGTAAAGTAGAAGAAATGAGGCGTGTGAACACGAGAATGTCATCAGCACTGCGTGTATCACCTCGCTGACGCCAGCACCTGGTGTAAACACGGAGAAGACTGCAATATGTTGACGGCAAGGTGTGGTGTGTGGTGCTATACAAGCTGGGCAGTGTAACTAGTTGAGATGGCGGTAGTGGTGTGGTGGGGAGAGAAGGCCTTGCAGCAGCCTTGCCGCGGGCTATATCTCACTGTACCTGCCTCATGTGTGTCACGGGCCCTTCCTGGACCACGAGCAAGGCCGTCTGCTTCCCCCACCCCAACCCACACCCCTTCACACCTCCTCACACCTCTCTAGCTTACACACTTCACATACGTAACGTCTGTTGGCATTCGAGTCAAAATTACATTCTATCTAGTGGTACCCAAATGCTGTTTACGTTTGAAAAAACGTCAGTAGTTATACGACACATTATAAATTTTTAATCGTAACAAATAAAATAATTTACATGAAGTATTTGAAAAAAAATTAATTCTGAAGTTAGCCTGACGTCCTTACAGCTTCTTTCAAGTTTGATTCAAATTCACCACAGCGCAAGTAAGCAAGATGTAGGAAGTTGACCAGCTTAGTCGTGTACGTAGGCACGCCACGTGATCATGTGAATACTTACATGAACTCTCAGTCTTTCTACTTTAACATGTACGTAAGCACATACAGTAAGTGTTGATTGTGAATCCAGCTTTACTTTACCCCCGTCAATGCCTCCTTCCCTGCATTAGAGCTGTCCAATTGTGTGTGTGCGTGTGTGTGAGCGCATATACATACAAAGTGATTTCAAACATGTGACCAAGTTTCGCCAGGGTAATACAGACATTAAAAGAAGATATTTTGAATATGACACCTGTGGTACATCACAAATTATGACTTCGGAAGCCCTTACTGGTCAAGTCCGAGAAGCATATGTTGTGATATATTCAGCGGCTCGCGGGTTGTTGCCAGGTGGGGCTGCAGATATTCGGAACTGTACACTCTTGATGAACGCGCCGTAGACCAACGACCATGAAATATTTGCCGGCTACTAGATGTTTTGTGACCACTCAGTAGTAAGGGGCACCTGCACATCAGCGTGTCAGTGGCTGTAGAGTCAACCAGCGCACAACCCTGTACTGCAGTCCTACCCGTGCAACAACCCACGAGCCGCCACTGGAAGTTACTGAGTTAGAGGAACAAAACGTGGTATGTGATGAAAGTAAATTGAAATGTGTGTGCATCGAACGCAACCTACTTAATGTGCAAAATAGGGGTTTACACCCTGTTGTTACCTACAATGTGATCACTGAGATCGTAAAGTTATGTTAAATGCTATACTTGTTAATAAGTGTGTCGTAACTACATAAAAAGGATCTCTTATTGTTATTGTCTAGAACCGGCAAATTGCAAGTAAACACATCTAGATACTGCAGTTTAGCTACAATGGCCTGGTGGACAGTCGCCATGCTTCACCCGACAGTAAACACACACTGGCTGAAATACGACATCGCACAAACCATAATATTGCTAGGATTATACCCGCTACGTAGAAAGTCAAGTTTGAAACCAATTTTAAACACAAACTTTGATTCAAACTTGACTAGCAATAAAACCTTGATGCCTCATGCAGTTAACACATAGGAACATAAATGCGAGAATGCTACACTACATCACTGAGAAGTGGTGATAAGGTGACATAAGAGTCCCTGTTTGGATATAACTCGCACTGCTTGCAATAAACGGTTAACTCAAAATCTCGGCTCAGTGATAATGTTGTTTAAACATTTTTGTTGCCTCATATATCTTGGCAAAGAAGAGTTTTATCACGGTTATTGCGGCATAACAAATCTAAGCGGATTGTTTATCTTAAGCTCACGTACGTTTTTTGCATAAATAACTGAAAAGGGTCATTTGTAAAAAAAAAAAAGGGGGGGGGGTACTGACCACAAACAGTACGAAAGAACTTAAAGGCCTAGATGGAAATAAAATCAACTGTGACAAGCTAACTTTCAACGTATCGACTAACGAAAAGAGAACTTCATAGTTTAGAAAGTGTAAAGACGTTTTATGTAGACATTTATTATGTTAGTTATAATATTAAAATTTTGTGGAAGTGATATTATTTTCCAACACTACTACAAAAATGTCCAAACATTTCAACGAGCAAAAATAGTTATTGTCATGTACCTCCAAATTAATCTTTCAATGTTAATTGGGTTGAAGTAGGTCTGTAGTAATGTAATTTAAGTCCCCAAATTAGATGCATATAGTTTTTTTTTTTTTAACTCATAGTGTGTAATAAGTAGGATTGTGAAAATCTTGCGACTATTTATGTAGACTCGAAATATCTACCACGTACTGTGCAAAGGAAGCGTGCAGACGACACAACTGATATATGAATCTCCTCACATCGTATAAACTATCACCCTTAACCCCACGAGGGACTGCAGTTGCCACAGTGGTTAGGGCACTCGCCCTCCTTCAAGGCGGTTCGGATTACATTTCTGGCTGGGTAGGTCTCCGAATTATCGCATGTGGGAATCACACCAGACTATGTTTTCACCTGCCTCCCTCGCCACTGTATTCAGGCACTACTCCATACTCACACCATGTCACCCCTCACCAGCGCCATAGTCTTAGACGTTGAGTGCTGACCAAAATATCTTCACTACAATTATCGCCACAAATGTGAGTCCAGTTAGAATCAACATCGCTAATACCCGCGTCTGAGGGCCGGGAGTCTAATAGCGATAAGGGTGGCACAGGCACGTGCATATAGTTTCACATCGCCCCTATGTGCACGCTAACTAACGACCTACAAGTTATCCGTTGAGGACACGTTTAAGAATTTGTTGTAGATAAACACAAGCTGTAAACTCTAATAGAAATCTACTCGTTCTTGAAGTCAATGTGGAAATACTGCAAAACAAAATTCCTAGAAAATTTCCAACTTTATGTGCAAACAATTACTCAAGAGCCAGAACGAAACATTTGATAAGCGTAACCTACTGCACCGCAGTTAAATGTAAGAGATTTCGCTGTCAGATATCGTTCTGTATTACGTTACTGGAGAAAAATTGTTGCGGAGATATTTGGCAAATTATTGCCTAGTATTGTTATCTTTTTACTTTTGCAAGTTGGTTTCGAGAAACTCACAATTCTAAACTGATGTTTTGGCGCTGAATTATGTACGATACCCTCTTAGAGAAGTATTTAGATTGGCCGCAATGAATCCATCGCACGCCTCTATCATAGTTTTGTTTGTCTTAAATTATTACATTTTGTGACACAGGTGTCTGAAAACATCGCTTTTGATGAATGAGAGATGTTTGAAATTACAGATAACATGCGTGCTGTACTATTCCACCATCGTGCGGGGTATATTTTCATTACACCGGACACATTAAATGGTTTCTTCAATAAAACGTTTTTGGAACACAGTAAGAGCGAGGTAAGCGACCGCCTGGTGTAACATAATAGTGGTATACTCACCTAGGATAACTGTGCCCACGAAGAGACTGAGGGTGACACTAGTGAAGGTTGTGAAGCGCTGAAACACACAACAAACACACTGTCAACAACACAACACCACAGACAACACTAACACTGCACTATACTATAACTCGCACTATGAGCAGTCAGTGTGTATCCAGGTACATAGAGTCTAAACACACATAACACTATGGAATCTGCTCAAGGGTGTTCAAGTGCTATACAATAATTATTTTATATTTTTTTAATATTGTTAGTTTTGTAGGCGATACTTGTAAGTACAATTTAGGGAAGCATGGTTGTGTAGCAAGGGAAGCAATATTATATGAAACTTTGCCAATGGAGCACGTAACCTATTCCTGCTGGAATCAGTCGATATAGTGTTTTAATTGTTACTCGGTTGGTGTGACTGGATAACGTTCCTCGTCTCTTGCACGCTATTGGTTATATAAAGAATACTTGCACCTACCAGGATAATAGTTCCACACATAACTCAGAGCTGTGTATAGTCATTGCTAAGCACCTCTAATCTTGGAACAAATCAAACTTCGCCACATCATGCTGTGTTTCCTCAGCATACTTATAAAACCCTAGTCATCTCAGTACTGGAATATTGCACTCTGGGACAATAGTTACATTAATTTCAATGCGCTTCTATATTTGAGACGGCTGCATGTGTGTCAGTAGCTAGTGGGCTCATTCTTCGCAACAGCAATAGGGGTGTGATTTCCGGACATTCACAATTAGCGCTTACATTCACAGTGTTTAAATAGCGGACATTTTAAAAGAAAAAAAATAGCCACGTGGTTATCGTAAATAAGCGTCTATGAATCAGTAAAGCTCGGCAGGTTAGCGTATATTCCACACGCAACTATTTTCCTCGGGGCTCTCTCAACACGCATTTACCTGTTCTGCAGCTTTGCGACAGATAGCTTAGGCGTATAACTCTGCAAACAACGCGCAGGCGAGTGCCTATACAAATTACCAATCTGAAAATGTCTCTCGCGCACACAGACATCCTTCCTCGAGGTCCTGTGAACGAGTGTCTTATCACCCACACACGACACGCGATAAGTCAGCGGCTATCGACCATCTCCCTTTTAATTGAAAAATATATTTTTCGGAAAATATTTATAAAACCTGTAACCAGCTCAAATTACACATGTTAACTTTCATACAGTATTAGTTTTATTTGCATATTACTCTCATTTCGATAGACTTTATTCATTCAACTCATGATCGTATGTATCTCACAGTTGGTGTGGCTTCTCACATCCTATCTGGAGCCTTTGTATAACACGGTGGAAGGGGTAAAGATGGCAAGACAGATGCAGTTAGTGTCCAGGACATGTTTCACAGTTCTGTCTTCACGAACAATGTGTATTCAGTTGTACTGTACTGGACCTCAACATTACTCTATGTATGGAAGTGTGACTATAAAGCTTGGAGGGGCAAGGAGAAGCACTGACCAGGTACCCTGGCACATAGCCTGCGATACTTCTAAACATCAGTCGTTTACGTTCCACAACAACCCAGCGCATGTCTTTACTTTACATTTCAAATTTCAATTGTTTAACTAGTAAATAAATTTTCACTGCTACAGTATTCTCTGAGATATAGGACTTATCAAGAAAGAAGATCAGTCTCTAGTTACATGTGTAATAAATGTAATGTAGGTGTTCCTGCTTGCAAACTACATCTGCTACTGAGATCTCCGACTGACTGACCTACTGGTCTGTAACTGGTGACTTATCTCCACTGCTGTCTATATTAACGGAAGAGCAGTGTTTATTTGTCACTTAACAATCGTGCGACGTTTCTGTGTTTCTACTGTATACGAATAGAATTCCAAAGACATTCGTGCCCAACTGGAAGGTTGCGTCCTTTCGTCAAAGTCAAAACCGCCCAGACCACCATTTTAGCCGTCTTAAAGAAGCAATATCAATTTGCAGGATATTTTATTTAATAAATGTACGAAACAGGCACGAAGAATTTCGTTATTTCCAACATATATACATATATATTTAAATATTAATATTATATATATATATATATATATATATATATATACATACTTGTCTGTATCGCATATGTCCCTGGCTAGAGTCTCTGAATAAGAGATGACGACTATGGATACGAGAAGTGGGAGGAAACAAACGGGTTACCAATAAATTAAGAGAAGTATATTTCTAACGCGGTCATTAATTACCTTTAAACATAATTTCTACTATTTAGAATTTTAAAAAAAATTTAAATTATTTGAAATATTTTTTTAAAATTCAAACACAAAATTTATTATTTTAAATATTATTGCCACCATTAATATTATCAAATACGTAAATTTAGAAGTGCCGAAAATCTTCTATCAAAAACTTTAATACATATGTTTTACGAACTACTCCAGATGATTTGGAGAACTTAGACTGAACTTTGCATGACTCGGAGGCATCTAATAGAAAACGACGCGGACGAAGTTACTTCACAAAATGACCTGAAAGTCGCAGTGGACGCAGTTAACGTACAGTTTGTGCCAGCAACGTGTCCTTGTGGTGGAGAACGTCAGAGCCAGTGTAGGGCGCATGTTTTCAGCGCTGACAGTATACTAAGTGTGTCAGGAGGCCAGAGGAAGACGCCATACAACATTACCAAACTCTCGCTGTCAGAGGCGACTATTCAAGAAGCGCTCTTGTCACCTTACTTGCATTTATCTCGTGCATGATCTCCCTGCCCACTACGTTAAGCTTTGTGTTATCAACATATACGTCACTTGGGAAGCTGAAAACACAACGAGAAAGTCAAGAGAACAGTTTGCCGAGAACCAATACGAATATAGCTGTATTTGTTAGTTATTATTAAAACATTTTATAATGTATAGGAGTGGTTACAGCGTGCAGAAATGACATCTCACGATATAATGGAACAGAAATTTCTTGAATGTACTGAGCAAACATTATAAGTTTGTCTAACGGTTTGTAAAAGTATTCGTAAGTTAACTGCGCTAATTGCATAAATCGCATTGAATATTTACGATGTGAATTTGATTGATAGAGGATAGGACTGTATAATTATTCACAACACAATACTCAAGTTGACAATTTTTTCTCGTTCGGTTTTCAACTATTCTTAATTGAACGTTGCTTATTTATTGTGTAATGACGATATCGTTTAAATGTTGAAAACATAGAGCCGAATGCAGACGTATTCAGTAATTGTGTATGAGACTCCCTCGGCATACTTTTCTTACTTAAATTCCGTGCTTACAACACGAGGAAAACAGAGCGTGGCAAAGGGACGAAGAGCGCAAACCTGCATTATTACTAGGTTAAAACTGACACTTTTCCTTCGCCTAAACTTGGAACTGTTTTAGTAATATACAGTTTATTGCTCGGTCTCGTTGTCTCTTATTTACGGTGAACATGAGCAAATATTATATGTTATGCATTATATCACATTTGAGTTTTATTACTGCTTCGTCAACATATTTAAGGGGGGTTCTTTAATGCATTACCTTTCATCGTGTGTACAATTTGCACTACGTTACTAGGCCTACTTAAAGTTTTGAGTGAAAGGGTGTGTACTTATAAGGGGTGTGTTATTTTTAAACACACTTACCGGCTTATAGCAATATAAGGCAACCACGCACTATATACTGCTTTAAGATATAATGAACTAACCTTGCATAGCAGGGAAGTACAAAGACGAAGGTTATACAAGTGATCGCAACATAGTCACCGAAACTGTCTCGTTCCTAACATGTTTTACTACTATCAGGTACAAAATCCCCTACCCCCTTTATTTTATTACCAGAAAATACATGATATATTCTCTACAAATATATAAATTTTATTTTAAAAGGGGAGTCTCGAAGACATTATTGTAGTACTCGCAGATGTTACATGAACGTCTCACTATCGCCTAATACGTTAAAAAGATATCCACCAAAAACTGTAGTTCATAAGACTTATAAAATATTCGCGGTGTATGTGTGCGCACGCGTATAAAATTAGAAACCTACTTTGGATCTACACACAATAAATATCGTAAGCGGCTATGACACACATGGAGAGACAATGGCACACTTTTATACTGTTTTTATTTTATATGTTTGTCAACTGTGAGCGAATATTATTTCAGGCGAAAACTTTACGTGGACTATAGTGCATGTAAATTGCTTTATTCTTGGCTACAGTCTATGCGAAAAATATTTCTATGTCCCAAAATTACCCCACGTGCCTCAAATTAATCTGCGCTTAAGGTAACGAAGATAACATGTTTGTCGGAACGAGTATTTTTACGAAAATGTAACTTAAGAATTGCTCTAAGACATCACATTAGCAATTAGTAACTTTCTAAGAAAGATTTAAGGAAATTGAAGCATGCTGTCATACATATTTTTAAGTTGTGGCACAAGGCACGTGTCGTTTATTTTTTAACACATATTCATGATACGCATTTAAAATGTTTATAAATTAACTTGTTTGAATTAAAACTCCCTAGATTATATATTTATAGCTGCCAAGAATATATGTAACTTACAGCATTCTAACTGATAGGTTTTTCTTACGGTAATTAGGGAGATGGGTACCAATAATGTCTTGAGGTATAAGAAATCCAATTATTTTGGCGATACGTTGAGAACTTTGAAATAATATCGTTACAAAAATCTAAATTATCATTACAAAACATTGTTATTCTAGATAACTATAGGTAAAACAGCAATAAAAGTAGCTCAACTGAAAGAAAAGTTGTTATTGTAAACCCCCTCCACTTCGAATATGATGTGACATTGTCCAACCAAAACTGTAACATCTTAAAATGTACACCCTAAAAAATAGTTTGTAAATTTACCAGACGTGCGTATAGGAACGCTAAGAAAGTAGGTATGGTAGAATAGTTTCCCAGACATCCATGGTAGCACTCCTAAACCTAGTTATAAAACAGTCAAATATATACTGAAGTTACCAGACTTGTAGTGCAACTGTAAACATTTGCATATTTACAAGACGGAAGTATGGTAACTGTCCCATACTGCGTCTGGGATAATAACTTCCTAAACATCTGAGGAAGTTTTTTTACAGTGATATAGTTTTAATAAACGATGCTTTAAGTTTTCTATTTACCCTAAGGAATTATTGTTTCTTCTATGACAAACGTTGCTAATTTTGTTTGGTGTACTGATTACTTAATTCATTTTATAACCAATCATATATTTTTTCTTAAAACAGGTTTAAAATAAAGTGAAGCAATTTTGTTTGAATTTGTATTGTATTACACCAACGATAAATAAAACTACGGGCATGAGATTATGAGAATAAGTAGTGTCTTATAACAACTTCAGCACATGTAAAATCTGATCTCTCAAGTCAAAGTAATGTGTGCATTCAATTAACATATAAAATTAACGGCAAGCTGAAAAACCTTCTTATTCGACTGAAATTACAGAAAATATATGTTCGCACAACAATATAGGTGCACAACGTTCACTTTAGGCCGCCTAGTTACACATATGTCACGTGTCTATGTCTGAAACCCTACATTCTTCCACGACTTGTTACAATCACTTTGTTTGCTATTGCAACAAGCTTAAGAGCGTCATCTGCAAGGTCCTTCCTCGCCGTCAACAAGGGCCGGCTTAGTTTCAGTTTCATGTCTCTTTGGGTGATTGGGGTAACCATAGTGTATATAAAACATATATGCCAATAAATTAAATATGAAGACGTGATAAATTTTCTGTCCATCGTCGAAAGAGAATTCCTTTCCGCGAGCGGCACCATGTCACGAAAATCACTAGCCTGACTTCTTGCAGCTGGAACGAAACACGACGCTGCGGAAGCCAACTAGCCTTGTTTCTATTCGAACGTGTGGTCTGTCACCGACTTACTAATCAACCCGTGAGTGAATTGCCTCAGTCCAATCTATCCAGGCTGCTGGTCTGTAGCAGGAGACCAGTATCACTGTGAGCTAATCAAGGTTACTGGTAGGTGGCCTGTATTCACGGGCAAGACTGCGAACATAGCCATCCAGCCCATGAGCGACGCCTTGTAATGTCTCACACCCAGGCTAGCCCTAGCTAAACAAACACTTTACATTGTGTATCACACAACAAGGAATAAACATGCAGTATAACAGTGTCTATATATTTATTTATTTTATTTATTTTTATTACATTCCGTGGATCCTATATTTGAGCAGTTACTCTAGGATATAGAACAAGTCATTACATATCAGTACACATAACAACACAATCAAATATACAAATGGTTTTCAATAAATTGACAATACAACTAAAAATCTAAGAATTCATTTAAAGAATAAAATAAATTACTTAATAAATATTTTTTTAAAACCTTTTTAAAAATATATCCTTTACCATCAAACAAAAACTTGATATTCTCTGGTAATTTATTAAAGATTTTTAAAGCAGAATAATATACACCTTTTTGATACATTAATAAATTACAAGAAGGTGGATGTATATTATTTTTTGTTCTTGTATTATGCTCATGAATAGTATTATTACATACGAAATAGGAATTATTTTTCTTAACATATAACAACAAATAATTATATATATATATATATATATATATAAACATGGCAATGGCAAGATATCAAGTCTCTTAAATAGAGGCTTACAGGATTCATTCACACTTCTACTCTTAGTCATAATTCTAATTGCCATCTTTTGTAATTTAAAAATTTTTACAGCATCAACAGAATTACCCCAAATAATCTAACCATACAATATTAGGGAATGAAAATTTGCATAATAGACAGTCTTCAACACTTTAAAATTAAATAATTTACTCATATATCTTAATGTATATAAAGCAGACTGTAACTTACCAAGTAAAAATTCTATGACATTTCCAATTAACACCACTATCTATAAACAAACCCAAAAATTTAACTTCATTCACTTGCTCCAAAACAATGTTATTACATTTAATATCATTGATAAAATTGCTATTCATTTTAGAAGAAAATTTTATAAATTTGGTTTTATCCAGATTCACAGTCAACTTATTTACCAGAAACCAGTCAAATAAGTTAGAAACCACTTCATTAGACTTTAAACTTAAATTATAAATTAATTTATCCTGAATTAATAAACTTGTATCCTCTGCAAAAAGTACAGTAAATGCCTTATTATGTAATGAAATTAGTAAATCATTTATATAAATAAGAAACAACAAGGGTCAAGCACCGAACCTTGAGGTACTCCATAATGTATCTCACCAACATTAGATAAACAAGGGGGTGAAGAATTATTTTTTACTAAAACTGTTTGTTTTCTATCACATAAATATGACGTAATCAATTTTAAAAAAAATTCTTATTGCATAATAATTAAGTTTAGATATTAAAATTTCATGGTTTACAGTGTCAAATGCCTTAGCCACATCAAAAAATATACCAACCACATTCTCTCTATTATTTAAGACTTGTAATATATCATTTGTCAAGTTGAAGATAGCATCTTCAGTAGTTAATTTAGAGCCAAAACCAAATTGTGAAGGTGATATTATATTATACTTATCCAAATGGTTACTCAGTCTTATGTATACTACTTTTTCAATTATCTTTGAAAAAGTTGTTAACGGTGATACAGGTCTGTAATTATTAATTATAGTTTTATTACGTCCCTTATACAAGGGTACAACAATAGCATACTTCAATCTTTCTGGAAAAACACCAAACCTTAAGATATTATTACAAATATTAGCCAAGGGAACACGCAATTCATTCACACAAAATTTTATTACTTTACTACTCAATCCGTCATACCCATGTGAATATTTAACTTTGAGATTCTTGATTATCTTTTTAATTTCAAAAATTTTTACATTACTAAATTCAATATTAGGAATTTTATCAGGAAACATTCTCTTCACATACTCAATTGGAGTTTATATAGTTCCAGAAGTTATATTATTGTTTTTATGTATTAGATTACTTACTATATTTAAAAAATGATCATTAAATGCATTGGCAATTAATTTTTTATCAGTAGTTTTGTCATTATTTACTTCAAATTCATGTATTTTATTAATATTATCTTTTTTACCTGAAACATCATTTATAATATCCCAAATAGCTTTAACCTTATT
>PNEQ01125691.1:0-15422 GCA_003012365.1 Medauroidea extradentata | reverse complement strand
TTACTTTTATTAAATGAACATTACACGTAAGTGCTACATATATTTAAATTCTTTGTTCAATTGTCTTTAAAAATGAAATAATAGGACATGGACATCTTTCATGACTAAAATTTGGCGAATTTGTATTTGCGTAAAATTAAGGTCCATGAGTGTGTTCCTAAGTTACTCGCATGCCGGGCCGCTTAAAGTTCAGGTGGGGCACCTTAGGCACACAACTATTAGCGTACTTTCCAAAGGGAAAATAAGCTAATGAAATCATATTCCGAGTCTGTGTGTGTGTGGGTGGCTGTGTGTTTGAGTGTAGGTTTGGCATTCCGTGGCTTTGTGTGCAGGTGAGTTAGTCCGTGTCTTTGTGTGTAGGTGTGGGAAGTCCATGTCTTTGTGTGAAGATGTGGGAGTCCGTTTCATTGTGGGTATGTGTGATAGTCCTGGTCTTTGTGTGTAGGTGTGGGAGTCCGTGTCATTGTAGGTAGGTGTGGTAGTCCGTGTCTTTGTGTGAAGTTGCGGGAGTCCGTGTCATAGTGGGTAGGTGTGGTAGTCCAAGACATCGTGTGTACGAGTGGTAGTCCGTGTCTTTGTGTGTAGGTGCGGGAGTCCGTGTCATTGTGTGTAGGTGTGGTAGTCCGTGTCATTGTGGGTAGGTGTGGTAGTCCGTGTCTTTGTGTGCAGGTGCGGGAGTCCGTGTCATTGTCGGTAGGTGTGGTAGTCCGTGTCTTTGTGTGTAGGTGTGGTAGCCCTGTCTTTGTGTGTAGGTGTAGGACTCCATGTCTTTGCATGTAGGTGTGGGAGTCCGAGTCATTGTGGGCAGATGTGGTAGTCCGAGACTTCGTGTGTACGTGTGGTAATCCATGTCTTTGTGTTTAGGTGTAATAGTCCGTGTCCTTGTGTGTAGGTGTGGTAGTCCACGTCTTTGTGTGTACGTGTGGTAGTCCGTGTCTTTGTGTATAGGTGTGGGAGTCCATGTCTCTGTGTGTAGGTTTGGGAGTCTGTGTCATTGTGTGTAGGTGTGGTAGTCCGTGTCTTTGTGTTGGTGTGGTAGTCCGTGTTTTTGTGTGTAGGTGTGGGAGTCCGTGACTTTTTGTGTAGGTGTGTTAGTCTTGCCTATGTGATGGTGTTGGAGTCCATGTCTATGTATGTAGGTGTGGTAGTCCATGTCTTTGTATGTAGGTGTGGTAGTACGTGGGATTGTGGGTAGGTGTGGTACTCAGTCTTGTTGTGTGTACGTGTGTGAGTCCGTGTCATTTTGGGTAGGTGTAGTAGTCCGTGTCTTTGTGTGTATGTGTGGGAGTCCGTGTCATTGTGGGTGGATGTGGTAGTCCGTGTCATTGTGGGTAGATGTGGTAGTCCGTGTCATTGTGTGTAAGTGTAGGAGTCCGTGTCTTTTTGTGTAGGTGAAGGAGTCTGTGTATATGTTTGTAGGTGTGGTAGTCCGTGTCAATGTGGGTAGGTGTGGTAGTACGTAATTTTTGTGTTTAGGTGTGGGAGTCCATATCTTTGGGTGTAGGTGTGTTAGTCAGTGTTTTTGTGTGTAGGTGTGGGAGTCCGTGTCTTTGTGTGGAGGTGTGGTAGTCCGTGTCATTTTGTGTAAGTGTGGTACTCCATGTCTTTGTGTATAGGTGTGGTAGTCCGAGTCTTCATGTGTAGGTGTGGTTGTCCGTGTCTTTGTATGTAAGGGTGATAGTTCGTGTCTTTGTGTTGGGTGTGGTAGTCCATGTTTTTGTGTGTAGGTGTGGTAGTCCGTGTATTTGTGTGTAGGTGTGGTAGTCCGTGTCTTTGTGCGAAGTGTGGTATTACATGTCATTTTGGGTAGGTGTGGTACTCCGTTTCTTTGTGTGTAGGTGATCCGTGGCTTTGTGTGTAGGTTTGGTATTTCGTGTCTTTGTGAGTATGGGTGGTAGTCCGTGTCTTTATATGTAGGTGTGGTAGTCCGTTTCTTTGTGTGTAGGTGCGGTTGTCCGTGTCTTTGTGTGTAGGTGTGGTAGTCCGTATCATTTCGGGTAGGTGTGGTACTCCGTGTCTTTGTGTGTAGGTGTGGTAGTCCGTGTCTTCATGTGTAGATGTGGTAGTCCGTGTCTTTGCATGTAAGGGTGGTAGTTCTTGTCTTGTGTAGAGGTGTGTTAGTCCGTGTCTTTGTGTGTAGATGTGGTAGTCGAGTCACTGTGGGTAGGTGTGGTAGTCCGTGTTTTTGTGTGTAGTTGTAGGAGTCCGTGTCATTTTGTGTAGTTGTGTTAGTCTTGTCTTTGTGTGTAGGTGTTGGAGTCCATATCTATTAATGTAGGTGTGGTAGTCCATGTATTTGTGTAGGTGTGGTAGTCCGTGCCATTGTGGGTAGGTATGGTACTCAGAGTCTTTGTTTGTACGTGTGTGATTCCGTGTTATTTTGGGTAGGTGTTGTAGTCCGTGTCTTTGTGTGTATGTGTGTGAGTCCGTGTCATTGTGGGTACGTGTGGTAGTCCATACCTTTGTGTGTAGGTGTGGTAGTCCGTGTTTATGTTTTTAGGTGTGGGAGTCCGTGTTATTGTGGGTAGGTGTGGGTGTCCGTGTTTTTGAGGGTAGGTGTGGTAGTCCGTGTCTTTGTGTGTAGGTAAGGGAGTCTGTTTATTTGTTTGTAGGTGAGGGAGTCTGTGTATTTGTTTGTAGGTGTGTTAGTCCGTGTCACTGTGGGTAGGTGTGGTAGTCCATGATTTTGTGTTTAGGTGTGGGAGTCCATATCTTTGTGTGTAGGTGTGTTAGTCCGTTACTTTGAGTGTAGGTGTGGTAGTCCATGTTTTTGTGTGTAGGTATGGTAGTGAATGTGTTTGTGTGTAGGTGTCGTAGTTCATGTCTTTGTGTGAAGGTGTGGGAGTCTGTGTCTTTATGTGTAGGTGTGATAGTCCATGTCATTGTGCGTAGGTGTGTTACTCCGTGTCGTTGTGTGTGGGTGTGGGAGTCCGTGTCTTTGCGTGTAGGTGTAGTAGTCCATGTCATTTTGGTTAGGTGTGGTATTCCGTGTCTTTGTGTGTAGGTGTGGTAGTCCGTCTCTTCATATGTAGGTGTGGTAGTCCGTGTCTTCATGTGTAGTTGTGGTAGTCCGTGTCTTTGTATGTAAGGGTGGTACTTCGTGTCTTTGTGTGTAGTTGTGGTAGTCCGTGTCTTTGTATGTAGGTGTGGTAGTCCGTGTTTTGTGTGTAGGTGTGGGAGTTCATGTCTTTGTGTGTAGGTGTGGTAGTCCATGTATTTGTGTTTACGTGTGGGAATCCGTGTAACTTTTGGTAGGTGTGGTAGTCCGTGTCATTGTCGGTAGGTGTGGTTGTCCGTGTATTTCTGTGTAGGTGTGGGAGTCATGGCTTGTGTGTGTTTGTGGGAGTCTGTGTCTTTGTGTGTAGGTGTGAGAGTCATGGCTTTGTGTGTGTTTGTGGGAGTCCGTGCCTTTATGTGTAGGTGTGCTAGTCTGTTTCATTGTGAGCAGATGTTGGAGTCCGTGTCTTTGTATGTAGGTGTAGGAGTCCGCGTCATTGTGGGTAGGTGTGGTAGTCTGTTCTTTGTGTGTAGGTTTGGGATTCCATGTCTTTGTGGGTGTCCCACTTAAAAATTTTTAAACCAGTTGGCAGAATTTCTTCAAACTTTTTACGCATATATATCTTTGCAATCTAACTTGACTTTTTAAATTTCGTTTATGTCATTTTTATATTTTCAAAATGGCGGCCATTAAAATTTTATTTGTGAAACTAGATATCTAAGGAAAGCTTTTTTTAAATGTCATCAAAATTGGTACACCTTGCGTGCAAAGTTGACTTGTGTTTTGTGTATTTCATTCCCCCCGAGTGCAAATATTTAATATGGCCGCCATTTTATATGCTTATCATAGTATCAAATTTCCTTGGAAATTATATTTTTACAATTTCTCAAACTTTGTTCACGTATACTAAACACAAAGTTGACTATATTTTGTTTATTAAGTTCATCCTATGTTCACATTTTCAAAATGGCCGACATTTTAATATTATAAGTTTAGTAACAATTTCCTTAGAAAAGACTGTCCAAAAATTCACCAAACTTAGTACACGTACAGTAAACAAAAATTTACTAACTTTTGCGTGTTTCGTTTATCCCGTGTCCAATTTTTTTCAAATTGGCTTAAATGTTAAAATATATTTTGCATTTAACCTTGAAAATAATTTCATATACGTGATAGTTTTCGCTGTAAGAATTAATCGGACACTAAAAGTTTATCTATAAATGTTTGCGTTATCCATAAGTATTAACTGTTCGTGCTTAAGATAGTTCTCGAATCATCGCGACTAAGACCTTTACAGATTATAATTATTTAGTTCAGTACATCTGCTTCAAAATAATTTTAATCTAATTGTAAGCAGGGTAAAACGTAAAATAGCTGTATTATATAGAAAACACCAAGATTTAAAAGTTACAAATACAAATGTAAAGTATCCTTTATCTAATATATTTACTAACGTAAACTTTAAAACCATTCTTCCAGTAAAGGAGTAAAATGTAATTTCTATGTACCACAAACAAACTTCTTAGGTAGAGAGCTTATCATACATTCATTTTTAAATTTAGGTCTGTGAAGTATAATAGCATAAAACGTATATGTTATAAGCAGTTTAAATACATTTTTAAAATCTTATTAGACTGAAATGAAATTAACTAAGAGAATAAGAAATCCAAAATCGCTCACAAACGCATGTGTGTACATGTATGTATAGCCCATATGTGTGTATGCATGTATCTATGCACGTAAGCACGTATGTATACATGTATATATACATGTACGTATGCATTTATGTGTGCAATTATGTATTTTATATGTATGTTTTTATATATGTTTGCATGTATGTATACATGTATGTATGAAAATATGTATGTTCGCATGTGCGTACGTATATATACATGTATATATGTAATTATATATGTATATATGTATGCATATATGTATAAATGTATGAAAATATGTATGTTCGCATGTGCGTACGTATATATACATGTATATATGTACATATATGTATGTATGTATGTTCACGTGTATGTACGTATATATGTATGTATATATGTATGCGTGTGTGTTTTAACGAATATCTGCCAGTAACATATACGTTTTTGTACAGTTTATCTGGTTGGAATGAATCTTTGGTGAGTTTAAGGTGCAAGCGCGTAGGCGGTTTAAACAAAATAAATTGGGCCATGTTTGTAACAAATATAGAGTAGGCTGCGGGGTACTAAAAATCAGATTGAGGAACTTTGGTATGACTTTGTAAGTGTGCAGGCAAATATTTTGTTAAAAAAAAAAAAAACAATTTTTTGGGAACGTGGAGCAAAATTACTTGAAAGACAGAACAGAGGTGCCCGAAAAGTGGCATGGTTTCTGCTACGCATGCTGGGGGATGTAAAATTCGTAATTTAAAGTTTACACTTATACATGTTGAGACGCAACAAACTATTATTGAGGAAGTTTCAAAACGTAGGCCTATGTCAGTAATCGTATGTTTAGACTTATTTTGCATTTCTATTAAAGACCTTTTTATTATTTCATGTAATTTAACAGTTTTCAGTCCGTTACTGATTAATTAGTTTTGTACATTTTTAATGGATTTTTTGTCGAATATTTACTTTTAACAGAAAACCTTATCGAAAGGATGCAATTTTTAAAAACTGGCAGTAACCCTGCTCATTTATAATTGAAATATTTACTTTTCGTATCTACGCGGGCATTGTACACTGTTATATTAAACTTACACATTTAATATATATTCAATTGTGTGGCTTTCGAACATGTACATTTTAATAAGAAGCATTCAAGTTTTGTGTTCATATCTATACGTGTGGAGAAACACTTCATAGAATTACTCATCAAATTATGAACATATGTACGTACGTGTCAAAATAACAATTCACAGGTTTTGTTATTCATTTTGGGCGCGTATTTGGCAACATATATTTAATGATACTTAGCATTTCTTATTACAACATTTTCAAACTCAGCTATTATGACAGTGTAAAATCGCGATGATACCAAATATGTGTACAATTACCGCCGTCAAAAATTAAGAAAAAAAATAGTACTTCTCAAAACTCTACGAAGATTTCACTAAGAAATATTCGCTTTTGTAATGTCTTTTTTAGTAGTGTTCATAAATATTTTTTTTTTTTTTAAGTGTAGAAGTTCAGAGCAGTTTTATGTGCGCTGATATCACTATTTGTTATTATATACAGTTTTGCTCTATTTTGTAATCACATCAAGGGATTATTGTATTTAACATTATTTTTACAGCACGGTGAATAAGTAATATGCATGTTCCGTACTTTTAAATACTGACTAGGTTTTATGCAAATGTATCTGTGAATTCTACAAAATATTTGATGTAAAATTTTTAACTATGTAATTATTAGCCTACTTTCCGAAGGAAAAATATACTTATGAGCTTACCTTTCTATCAGTGTGCCTGTCTGTGTGTGTGTAGGCGTGTGTGTGTGTCCCCTAATTTTTTTTTTTTTTTTTTTTAACCAATGGACAAAATTTAAGTATACTTTGCACATGTACAGTATTTTGTGTTCTGACTTATCATCTATAATATATTTCGATTACGTCATGTTCATATTTTCAAATTTAATAAAATATTTTGATCAAGCTAAATATATAAGAAACCGTACTTTAAAATTTAATAAAACTGCACATCTATACTACACACAAAGATGACTTTTGTGTATTTCGTTTATCCTTTATTAATTTTTTTTTTCGGAATGGCGGATACTTTTTTATTTTTAGCATAGTATTATCCATCTTATTGACTATTGTAATAGAATTTCACCAAACTTTGTACATATAAACTACATAAAAAGCTGCTGATTTGATATTTTGTGTTAAGTTTGATTTGTGTACATTTCGTTTAAACGTTGGAGAATTTTATATTTTTATTAATGTGTTACATATCTAAGGAAACGTTTTATTTATTTTTTTTTCAGAATTTTAACAATCGTGATGCACATATACTACGATTTAAGCCGTCATGACTTCTGTGTATTTCGTTCATCTTATATTTTGCATTTTCTCAATGGCTGCCGTTGGTATGTTTTAAGCATGGTATTACATGACTAAGGAAATTAAATTTCAGAATATCACTAAACTATGTACACATATAATACATCTAAACTCACTTAGATAATGCGTATTTTGATCATCCTGTAAACATATTTTAAAAAACGAGGCCAGTTTAAATTTTAAGCATAGCATGACACATCTTAGGATATATATATATATAGTAATAATTTCACCAAACACATACCTATACTACACGCAACGCTACCTAGACTTTCATCTATTTTGTTTATTCTGTATTTATGTTTTCAAAATGGTAGCAGTTTTTTTTTATATTTAGCGCAGTATCTCATATCTCAGTGAATGTGTTTTTTCTTCCGAATTCCGTCAGAGATGGTATATAGGCTGTTCAGAATAAAGTGAGCACTCATCATGAAAGCCCTGCTATATTTCTATTTTCAGCCAATTCGTATTTTTCCGCGTGTAAAGCTAGCGACGGGAAATATCTAACCTCTCCGGACACGTCACTTAATTCCTGCGCGTGAAAGGTAATTTACGCGCTCGGATGGAACCTATGTTGTTTTAATAAAAAATTTAATTAATGATATAAAATGCAAATATGTAGATTTCTGTTGGTTTTTTCTTTATTGTTTTATTTAATAGGAAAATACGCGGAACAACATTCAGAAAATCGCTGCCAACCACACAGTTGTTAGGTAACTATCAATTATGTTGAGTTATGTACAATAACTGCAGGAGATTTTTTTCATTAAAAGTTTAAATATTTAGTGCTCACTTAATTCCGAACGACCTATACATATACTGCATACAAATCTGACTTGACCCTTGTAAATTTCATTCATCCATCTGTAGTATTTTGAAAATGGCTGATATTTACTTTTTCTATCTGAGATAAATGTTCCCTCAATTTATTAAATTGGTTACTCGTGTTTTACTTAGCAAGCCCACTTACACACAATATATAAATAAATAAATATATATATAATATGTAGTATACATAGCACTTAGTAAAATTTGCACGAGAATGCATTATGAAAGCTATAGTTAAAAACAGAACCATTTTTTAAGTATATTTTCTGTGTTGTGTAAGTAAAGTGATAAGATTGGCAGTATGCCACTTTAAACTAGACAAAAGCTTATCGCTGTCACAAAGGTAACCTCACTTATCTTTCTCAGCAAGTGACGCCACGTGATACGATGCGCAGGTGGTTGCAAAATTTTATGTCAGTATTCTGAGGGAACTATCCTTACTTGCAGTGGTAGGAAAATGTTATGTAGAAATAGGTCTGAAAATACACTACAGTTCGCAACACATGACATATGGTTGCTAGCGCGCGGATAGGATCATGATGCTGTGGAACGTCATTACAGCTGTCCGTGGCATGTTACTATGCCACACGCTACGCCAATAACACACAGACTGCTGTAATGACGCCCCACAGCAGCATTATGCTGCCCGCGCGCTATCATCCGTACGTCATGCATTGCGAATTTCAGCGCATAAACAGTGCGTTTTCAGTCCACATTAACTTTTTTTCCTTTATATGAGAGGATTGCTTCCCCAGAGTATTGGCATGAAATTTTGCAGCATTTAAAAAAACATAACGCGGAGTATGAAAAATGGAAACACGACATGTTGAAATATTAGCTTAAATCGGTGATAATTTTATTATAAGACACAACAAATAATGTGTGAAAATCGCTATGGGTAATATTAATTGACGTGTTTACAAACCGATTGTAGCAAGAAGACATGCAAATGTATTTATGTGAATTTCCATTCATATTTCCATTCATCTGTAAGACAAGGAATGTCACTTTTATAGCTTCCAGTAATTTAATTTTGAATTCTTTAATTTTTCCTGGTTTTTAAATCAACCAAGTATGTTTTTATATGTGTATTAAAACCCAATTCCAAATAAATATGCATAATTTGCGTTAGAGCAGATACATTTGGTAAATTATTTTTAATGATTGTAAGTTACTTATATTACCGCTTTGCAGACAACAGACAACGAACAGTAACTAGAAATCTACTAGAATCTTCTGCACTGTTCAGTTAGACACAAATACTTGTATTTAGATGTTTAATATGGACTAGTGTAAAATAGTTTGGTCTATAAAGTCTTTTAAATATATATTTGGTAACCAACGCCAATAAATCAGCAAACATAAGAGTTGTAAAATATTCAAGGCAACGAAATTATATAAGTTACAAACAATGTATTGGATATGTTATTAAATTTACAACAGCAGTCTGTGTGTTATTGGCGTAGCGTGTGGCATAGTAACATGCCACGGACAGCTGTAATGACGTTCCACAGCATCATGATCCTATCCGCGCGCTAGCAACCATATGTCATGTGTTGCGAACTGTAGTGTATTTTCAGACCTATTTTTTTTGTCCTTTTTATGTTTGACTACTTAACGAAATTACTATTTGGTTTGAAAAGCGGTTTAGTTGTAAGGCCTTTTATTGCTGTAAGTTTATTGGTTTATACCGCATATTCAGTCCTGCAAATACACACACACACACACACACAGATATATATATATGTAATAAACACACACACATATGCATGTTGCAGAATAAAAATTCCCAGCAGTCCAAAAATGAGTTTACGTTTACTTGATGTGGAACGCAAGACGGAACTCTTTCTCCTGCAGTGTTGCCACATCGTGCGCGTGAAATGTCGTACAAGATTAAATTAGCCCAGTATTCGAAATTGTGTAATTTGTATGAGTTTTTTTTCTCGGTCAACCTGTATAAAATATGTATCAAATGTGTATGTGTGTATGTATATGAACACATATATACATACATTAATACATACATAGAAATAGTATATTAGGAAAAAATTATAGTTACAAATATGTAGGGATTCAAAATCTATAATTTAAAGGAAGAAAAATAAACACATCATTACCTCTTAAGGTTGTGAATGTCTATAGATGACGAATATATCATTTAAAAAATGTAATAACTGTTTAAGAACTATTGTTATTTACTAATATAACTAACATAATTTTATTTCTCTCATATATTTGTTAATTTTGTTTTTGTTTGTTAACAGGGTTGTTAAATATTTCTGTATTCATAACTTCGGTTCAGTATTTAAAAATGCTCGTTTTGTTTTTAAATTTACTAATGCTTCGATTAAAATAAATATTTTACAATACATGTGAATTTTTCTTACATAAATGTTTTGTTTTAATAATGATTGCATTAAAATTGTCTCAGATGAAGAGGACATATTATATGTATATATTCGTACAGGAACTAATAAACAAATAATTTGGGATTTTGAATATTTTTCTTTCTTTGTAAGTTATTCCTTTCTTTATGACTTGGGAACCGAGAAAGCACTTAGCGACGTAATAATGCACAAAACGGGAATACATATGACTGATTTAAGCCAGTGGTTTGCAATTCAGTGAACATAACGTAAGAAATGCATTAATTAATTCAAACGAATTTTAAATGTTTTAAAAACACATGGACAAGTTATTTTGACAGTTAAATATTTGTTTTGTTTTGTATTTTAAAACGTACGCCAAAAATAAAAAAATTGTTTTTCTTTTGATACAACCGTTCTTAATTGCAGACGTTAAATTCAGTAATAGCGTAGTAATTGTACATGAAAATATAAATTAATTAAATCGTCAACATTTATAAAATCTCTTTAAACTTTAAAGGCTTGCTTTCCTCTACGTGGGTGCAAATTAACTGTGAAAGTTGAAGTTGTTTACGTTATTATAGAAATATTGAATAGTAATTTAAATATTCACATACATAAACGAAGTATACGTATATAGCTTACTAAGTAATATACGCCTACCCAGACATAAAACTGGGGGAAAACTTTTCTGAGGTGTCTTTCTATTCTTAAGGTAAATATGATTTTTGTTTTAATTATTGCCAAAGGATGAGCGAAAACACAAGTTCCGTCAACAAACTAAGTAGAATATGTGTGCTAGGATTAATGAACTACAGGAAAATATTTCCTTAAATATCCCATTACGCAAAAATATGTAAAAAGCCGCTATTAAAAATGATGACCACATGACTAACGACTTGCACATAAGTCGTAGGCTATGCTAAGTAGTAAATGTGTACTAAGATTATTAAAATTCGAAAAAACAAATCTACTCAGATATGTCGTGCTATTACTAGTGGAAAAATTTACTACCGTTTAGAAATTGTAACTATGAAGTGAAATATAAACGTAATCAAAGTCTAGTCTAATTTACTAAGCTGTACATTAGAACCTAGTTTATTAAAAATAAAAAAAACAATTAAAAATTCTCTGGCATGGCAAAGTAAAAATGGTTTATGAAATTATTAATTCTATATAAATGAAATATACAAAGTCAAGTCAGATTACTAATTTTTATACCTTTATCGGAATTGATGAAATGCAAAATAAAAAAATATATATATATATATATATATATTTCTTAAGATATCACATATAAGCTAAAAATTGAAAAACCGCTCCAGTTTTAACAATAGGGACATAACTATATAGTGTATATATATATATATATATATATATATATATATATATATATATATATATATATATTTACAAGTTAGGGACAAAAACTTTATATGTGGGTAATTCCCATGAGTTCTTTGGGATAGAGGTCTTATAATTAGAAATAAAAGAGTTAAATTAAGTACGAATTTAATAGCTCACATAGCTACGAAATACACAAAAGAGTAGTCAACTATAACTCTCACAACAGAATTAGTTATGCACACAATTACTCCTGTGTTACAGACACGTTAATTAACTTTGACAATTAAGGCACAAAAATGTCGACCATCATTTAACTAAACAGCACAAATCACAATAAAATTCAGTCATATATCCAATCAACAGTCTTTCATATAGTGACAGTGTACAACCTTAATAGTCCGACGTGGTGATGAATCGTCGTGTGCTGCGCAGCACCCCGAGTGAACCGCTGTCTTCACTCTTGAGGTCTTCGGTTCGACTCCCGTCGCGTACCTCCTTCTTCGCCCGTCAGCCCGCCGCAGCAGTCCTCTTGGTTAGTCCAACACTGCTTCGAAGGTTGCCGCCTGCCGCATCACAGTAGACTCTGACGTCACCAAGATGTCTTCACCAGTCTATCTCCACAACCATAGCACCTTCCTCTAGCACTACCAATAGCGAACTCTGCCCAAATGTGCCGATTCTGCTGTTTTATACTCCTCGAAACAGTCGGGGAATAACCGCATTACAGTAGTCTAAAAACACACATGACAACATGTTTCGGTCATGAATTGAATCACGTAGGCTGCCATCGTATGTTTAAGACGCGGATGGGATAGGTATCTATGACGTAGCTTCGGCGTGACTCCCATCACGTAGCCGCCCAGCCTATGATTCAGGGGCCAGTCCACAAAGTGTTACGAAACAGCCGCCGACCACTGGCCTCCATGTACATGGCACGCAACTATATATATATATATATATATATATATATATTTTATTTAACTTCGGCATAATAATATTTCCCAAAATGCGTTATATTATGTTGAAAATATGAAATTGTAGCATTTATAGATACATGAATGCATGATAAACTAATATAAAAAACACGGTAGCATTGTATATGAGTACAACATGTGCAACAATTGTGACGAAATTTTTTGAAAAATTTCTTCTGTTATTACATATTATGAACACAGAATGAACTAAATACACATAAGTGTATCATGTTTCATGCTTTACTGAAAAATTTTTGTTAGGTATGTAGTACTGTGCTAAAGATATGAAAATACCCGGATTTATGAAAACTTGATCATAGTACGATTGAAATACGCAAAAGAAAAGCCAGCTTAATGCGTGGTAAATTTGTACTGAGTTTATTAAAATTATGATAAGTGATTCATCGTATAGGTCATGCTATGCTCAAAATATGAAAATGGCAGCCATTTATTTAAAACAATATGAACACAGACTCAGCTAAATAAATTAAAGAAAAGTCCGCTTTATAAGTAGACCTAGTATATGTGTACCAATATTGATGAAATTCTGAAAAATATTTCGAAACACATGTAAAACTATGATATAAATATAAAATGGTCACCCTTTTGAAAATACAAGCAGA
Organism: Medauroidea extradentata; assembly: GCA_003012365.1. Taxonomy (NCBI): domain Eukaryota; kingdom Metazoa; phylum Arthropoda; class Insecta; order Phasmatodea; family Phasmatidae; genus Medauroidea; species Medauroidea extradentata. The sequence goes on along the minus strand of PNEQ01125691.1, from coordinate 2,248 downwards.
AAAAAAATTAATACGCGTGAGTCAAGTCAGTATTATATGTATTATACATTTGTACCGAGTTCTATGAAAATTTGAAAAATACGTAACTATCGGTGTGCTAAAAATACATAGGCTAATGGCTGCGATTAAAAAACATGGTCATACTATGCTTGTGAGCCTAATGTGTGATATATGTGTACTCAGTGTAATGAAATTCGGAAAAGTACTTCCATAAAAATTTCGTACTATGCTATGAATTAAAAAAAAAAAGACTGGAATATGTTATGAAACTGCGTGTATTGCGTGAACTAAATTAATAAGACAAATTATCTTACAAGGTTATACATGTGTACCAAATTTGTAGAATTTCGAAATATGGTTCCTTAGATATTTAGCTTGAACAAACAATGTCAAACGGTCGCATAAATTAAAAACTGAACAGGATGTAAACGATACATATAGAAGTCAAGCCAGGTGACTTGTTCAATAGTTTCTAGGGGTACACACCAAAACACACAAATACACACACACAGACAGGAAGGTAATATCATAAGCTTACTTTTCCTTCGGAAATATGGTTAAAATATGTGCAGTGAAGTCATTCCAAATAACGTACGAGTGATATCCTTCAAAGTGTCGTTTGAAAAAATGGACAGGCATGTGTCACGCTATCTTTAAAAATATTTGCACCTATGCATGACTAACCGCTTTACGACGCTAGTGAGCACTATAGAAGAACCGGAATTTCTATATGTGCGCTAATTTACTTGCAAATCCGAGAGTCGGCCAAAAAATGATGCACTGAAAAATAAATATTTCTGAACCATAAAGGTAATTCATACGTAAGTTACATACATTAGGAGCATGAATCATTGCTGAAAGGATGTTTTTGCAACAAAGTAGTTAAACGATTAAAACAAGTAGTTATACATTTTTCAAGTACTCTACAAATTGTCTTACCCCATTTGTAAAAATTGTAACAAAGGTTAGTAAAAATGTTACCATATTTGAAATTGAAATCATCACTCTTAGGAAGTTCTTAAGTTCGATAAAAGTAAAACTTCTTTGTATTAATGCGTAGTAGTTATTAATTAAAATTTTTCACATTTACAAGCTTAAAAATGTTAACTCGACAGTTTAACTATGTAGATCAAACATATTATAAGGTTGTTAGATAAATATTATAAAAAAAAGGTTGTTAGATGTTTATTATAAATAAAATGTTTGTAAAAATAATAGTATAATTTCACTGTTCTCAATCACATATACCTATTTTTCTAAAACCCTTTTGAATCGATTATAGCAACAGATATATTACATAATAGTACAGCTTTGGAATGTTAGTTTCTAAACATTAATTCACAGAGAAATGTAAAATTTAAATTAGAAATAAATTGCCACGTGACGGAAAGGTACAATACAGTGACGTCCTGATGCGATTTGGGAAGATATAAAGAACAATATAACCACGCAAATAAACACGTTCCAGCGCGCTCTTTAAAGAAGAAAATGGAGGAAAAAGAAAAAAAATATGTATGTGAGCATTTATAACATTACATAGAACACATATACTATACGTATAAAACTGACATTTAGGAATACATGCCTATCTGGCATGCTGTTACTAATCGCTTTAATTTAATTATACTTGTTTGTGATGGATAACACTTTAGTTGTTTATATTAATTAAAATTGCATTATTTTTACGCCAACATTTTTACTTTAAATAACAATAGCATAACTGAAATCAATAATTTTTGTGTAATGTTATATAACAATTTGAAAAAAAAAATTTGTTTTATCTCTATGATTTGTAAATCAGCACGTTACACTTAAATCAGTGAACAGAACTCCAATAATTCTTTCAGTCCAATATTTTACGAATAGACTGGCTTGGCTTCAGGGCTGGAGCCGCGTCTTTGTAGTTGCAGGAACCGACGTTTCGCCGTACATTTCAGCAGGCATCATCAGGGTCTCACTGTAGACTGAAGGCCAGGACCGCCGCCGTTTCCTCATGTGCCATCCGAGGCCGTGCTGTCGCGAGACCGAAAGCCGAAGCTTCCATAACTGGCTGGGTGTTTGTAAAATCAAATGCACCCCGACAGTCTAGTTTCAAATCATTGGAACGGCGGCGGGGCGCGTGTAACTGTTTTAGCTGGGCTCCGGACCCGTATTTAAGGCTGGAGGGGGGTTGTTGCCATTAATAAAATTACGTGTTTGTGTAAACGGCGGGGGAGTTAAGCTCCCCTCCAGCTAGGCTGGAGTGATG